>JANHGN010018974.1:0-20753 GCA_024605025.1 Megaceryle maxima | reverse complement strand
CTTTCCCCTTCCCCTTCCCCTTTTCTTCTTTTTCTTGACTTTCCCCCCCACCCCTCTTCCTGGATGCTTGTAAGTCTGTCCAGACATGGAGACTCTTGTGTTATCTGTGGAGCTGGAAATCTGCTAAGCTTGCAGCCAAACAGCTGAAGGAGGGAATCTTGGGAAGATAAGACAGCCTTGTTTTGGCTAAACCAACAGGCACAAAGAAATCTTGAGGGTCAGAGTGTCTGAGTGGAGAACTTTGCCTAATTAACAGCAAAATTAATATTAGAGTTTACACCCCTGAGTATAATAATGAGCCTAAAGGAGAACATGTTAAACATAAATGACTATGCTATATAACTGTCCAAACAAATCATGCTAAACATCACCTAGAAGGCAGGGACAGACAGATTTAGGTATAAAAATCCTCAGAAGCTGTGGGGAGAGAAGACTGGAATATCTATCAGAGATTGTCAACAACCTGTGCTCCTCTTCCTCCCCCCAGGACAGGGACATCTTATTGGTAAGAATTATGGTTTCAATATTATGTATACCTTTTATATCTATTATCTCTCAGTGCTATAACTCAGGCCTGCACCTCTGATGGCATGTTTTCTGAAGGAATACTTCAGTTCATGTGAGGTGTAGCAATCATAATCTTACCAAAATTTCTTCTCTATCTTCATATTAGACTGAAGTTTCTCATCTTTCTACTGCTATTACTTGTTATTGTAGACTTAGTTGAAACTGAATTTATTTCATTAAGACTGTACTTCTGATTTATTGTTAAAAAGATTACTCTTTTTTAGATACTGTCATCATAAAAAAGAATGTTGGTAATATTTAATATTTATGCAAACCGAACCTAACCTAAGTTATAAAACTTGACACATTATTGCAAAACCAGTGAAAACTACCTTCTTTACAGTTCTTAGCATTAACTTTTATTAACATAGCAGTTAGTAATGCAAATCTTCACTTTTTCCTTTTAAGAAATAATAATAAAAAAACCCCAAACCTCAAACCCAAGAATCCTGAGAATAGAAGAATGGTTTGGTTTTTTTTTTTCATAAAATGTTATTTTCTTTTAGAAAGTAACATTCTTGATAAAAGTATGCTTCTGAGGAACTTTGTACCAAATAAAAATATTTCTACATATCTTCTCTTTCAGGTCAAATCACAGATTTCATAGAATGGATGGGGTTGGAAGGGACCTCTGGAGATCATCAATTACAACACCCCTGCCAGAGCAGGATCACCCAGGGCAGGCCATACAGGAACAGATCCAGGTGGGTTTTGAAAGACTTCAGAGGAGATTTATTATTTTCATAGTGTAACTGTGGCAATAATTTTTATTAGCTCTATGAATTTCACATATTCTTAATAATGGAACAATGAAGAGTAAGTTTATACCTCAGTAAGATTATTCCCCAGCAAATTCTCCAGAAGCAAGGAACCTGAGGAATTAACAAGAATAGAAAGAAAAAGAAATTTTTGTTTGTTTTGTTATTGGTTTGTTCATTTTTTGTTTGTTTGTTTGTTTATGTTGGGTTTTTTTGTTGTTTTTTGTGTTTTGTTTTGTTGTTGTTGGTTTTGGTTTTGTTACTAATGTAGGCACCTATGACTCAAAATAATTGAATACAGAGCTGATGCCAAAAAAGGAATATGATTTTTACATACTGTTACAAGAATTATGTCTGGAGGTATCACCTTCCACCTCCCCCAGAATAGAGTTTATAATAGGGTTATATACATTATAAACACTTTCAAGGACTTTTTATGGCAACATGCTTCCCACTTTTCATCATCCAGGGGAAGAACATCAAAACAATTTGAACAAGCAATTTGAATAAACTTGGGGAATGAGGCTTTTGATTGTGTGAATGGCTTGGGTTTGTTTGTTTTATAATATGAATTGTCTATGTCTGTAGTAGATTGTTTTCAGCTAATTCCTTGCAGCTGTTGCTAAATTACAGGCTCTGCTTTCCAAGGCCACTTAGGGAAAGGAAAACTAGCGCTATTTAACCACTAATCTGACTATGTAATGATCTGAATGAAAAGAGGAAAAAACACTTGCTCTTTCTAGTTGTATGACATAGAATCTTTGCCAACTACTCACTGAATCGTTGCCAATTATTTGCTAACAAAAGTAATTTTTATTCCTTTGAAAATAATATGGCAAGAAAGATAATTAGGTTTTTAAATTAACTGAAGTGTCATTAGCCAAGCGTTATTTATTAGTAGCCAGTGGTAGCTAAAACTTAGTAGTAGCTTCAGTAGTACCTGCAGATTGTAAAGGTCTGATTTTAGCTACTGAATTCAATGCAAACACTAATATAGTCAGATGCATAAAAAATCACGAGTATCATCAGATTAATTCAACCTCATTAGCCTTGTATTTTACAGCATCTAATTGGAAGCAGTAAGATATTTAGAATATTCCAGAATAACTATTAATCAAATCCTCCAAAGAGTGGATGGGTAGTTATATTACCCAATAATCCAATCTATAGAAATATGACTGCATTCTTATTCTACCTGGACAAAATGACTTCACATTCAGAAGACATTTGCTCCATGTTATTTACTGATAATACCAAATATCATCATGTCTACTGGTTTGACATATATTTTCTCTGCTAAGAAGAGGGATGTCATAAATGACCTATGTGCATTGTTTAAAGAACATGTTTTTCTAGACTCAATACTTATGGAACTGATAGTTAATAATGCTGCCCTATTTTCCTCTTATGTAATGATGTTTCTGAATATACCACTGCAATGACAATGTTACCTTTTTTATTTAGAAAATAGCAGTGCCAGAAATATAAAGGACTTTAAATAGGTTTTGAATAATTAATTCTAGATTATTTTGATCACAGGTATACATGCTTTGAAAAAATCTCTAATGAGCCTAAGTTATTTTGCTTTTCAAAGGAAATGAATTTTCCAATATCTATTTTTTTCATCACTTTCCTCATTTTTTTGTAAATTTACTTTCCTTATTTGTAAATTCCAAATGAACATGGAAATACTCCCTTTTGTAAGGACAGAAGTGAGGTGAAAAAAAGAAGAGGGGAAAAAAAAAAAAAAAAGATGGCAAATGTTTGTTCTACATCCCTTTTTCTCCATTCAAAATTATGAAAGGCAATCAGAACTAACCAACCTTACTGTATTACAAAATACAGTGATTGTAGAGTTCTCATAGAGTGAAGTTGCTAACTATAAGTTTAAATCATGTATTTCAGAGTACTGGTTGATTAATAGTTTTGAGGATTAAAATTATTTTTTGGGTTTACAATACTGTTTGCAAGATAAATACTTCACCTATGTGCTAACTTCATAGCATTCTGTAGGCTGAAATTTAGAATAAAGAATAACAATAGACAGACTAGATTTAATAAGCACAGGAAATCATATCTCTGTATCTTATGACTCAGACTCAATGAAAGTCAAAGACTCACAGGCAGTCATACTCAAAAGGCCCATAATATGATAGTCATCCATGAACAGTAACTATTTAACATGAGATTTAGGTAACATCTTAGAGATGGTGCCTTAATTCAAGGTTTTCACTCAAGTATTTCATTATCACGTAAAATTAATAAAACTACATTTTGTAACTTTACAGACCATTGCTTCCTCTTGTTTCGACTCTTGCATGTGTCAAAATAAATAATTAGAGAGAAAACATGAAGCAGAATACAGAAAAGACATTACAGTGAAAAGTATTGTGCATCTGAAAGCAAGTTTAGAACTACTTCACTGAGAAACCCTAATCTCAATGCATTATACTGCAGGTTTTCCTCCCCTTTCCTACACATATAATGCCTTACAACTCTATGCTAGAAAACTTTCCTTACAAATACTTTCCAACAATCCTTGAAGGGAACTTCTTTCCTCTAAGGAGATCCTTGTTTTCACTATTTGCCCTTAAAGAAACTTATTTAAACAATGATAAAATCTTTGGTGAAGTCTCAGTCCTGACTGTAGTATACAAATGGAAATAATCATCAATCTGTTGAGATAATTTCAGAAAATCATGTTGTTATATTATTGTTGCATTGAATACACTTCTATATAAGGAGTATTTATTTCCCTGTTACATGGCAAAATATGTACAAAGATTAAAGCCATTGTGGATATTCGAAAGAATTTTCCAACTAGAAACACCAATTAACCTATGGTTTGTCCATGCCATTAATTGGAAAGTGTTTCTATTTTATGATTTTATAGAGTATGTGCAGTCAGTTCAACTCACCATAGGCAAATATTACCAAAAAATCACCACAATGTTTGTGTATCTGAGGATCTAACTCAAGAGAGTGTAAAAAATATTTCCAGTATGCATTGAATATAATATGCTCAACTTCTTAGTTAAGTAATGCCTGTAACGTATTCAGTGAGAGTTACTTTAAATGCATGTTCAGTATTCTCCCTAATGAATTGTATTAAAAATTGTAAAAAGTCTGAAGAAAGGAAGAGTGAAACAAGTGTTCAGTCCTTGAAAAGATGAAAAAAAGTAAGAAAAAGTATTTCATAGAACTATCTATAAATAAAAAGAATATAAGCAATTGTCATAAGCAGAATTTCATTACAGGAAAAATGTGTACAACAGCCATAATATAAATATGTTTGAAATATCATGAACATCATACCCACTGTTCCAATGTAGGATCGTATCCAAGGACATGGTCTTCTCTTATTCCTGCCACTTGTCCTTCATATATTTAATTATGACTAAAGATAGATGTTCCACAACTTCTGTAAGTGATTGATTCAATTCTACAATTTTCTAGAAAATGCTCCCGAATTACATTTTTTGACATAATGTAATTGTCTTTGGTTTGTTGTTGTTGTTGGTTGGTTGGTTTGGGGTTTTTTGTGTGTGTGGTTTGTTTGGTTTTTTGTTTGTTTGGTTTGTTTGTTTTTTCTTTCTTTCTGAGTCATAAAATCAATGGACCTGTGAGGGAAATAAAAAGATGTGTTTTGACTTGAATTGATGTTACACTGACACATTGCAAATGAAATTCAGTATAGGTAAAATGGAAGTAACACAGAACACAGAATTTACAGATGAACAGTATATTTTTCATGAGGAATTAATAAAAGAATTGCACATTTTAATCTCAGATAGAAAAGTGAAGAATTTGGCATAGTGTTCATAAAAATGAACATAAAAAGGCAGGAGATCAATTTAGAACTATTCATCTCTTAACACTTCTAATGTCTTCGATGCACTTCAAGAAGATATTGCAATGACACATCACATACTGCACATCATGACAATTCCTGTAAAGCATACTGTGATTCCTCATACTCACAGGGTAGCTCATACACATATAAATACATTGTCAAATTCTTACCTTTTCTCAACCCTACACATCTGTGCTTTGCCTATCCCACACTCCATTCCGTGTCATGGAAGGATTTGCTATTCCATGCCGGGCAGGTTGAACACCACACATTCCCACGCAAATAGAATAACTTGTTTGTTTCACAGGAAGACATTGGTTCTGTTCAATGGTTGTAAAGATGAAGGATGTATTATTACGGTTATGAATTATCTAGAAATAATCTATTTCTAAGGTACATGGCATTAATTATTGTTGTTTTCATGCTAATGCTTTAAATGAAAATATACTGGAAAGATTCAGAAGTTGCAAAAAAGATACCTTTTTTACAGAGGTTTTTATCATAATCATTAGAGAACATTTTTATTTTAATTTTGCTGTTTTTTTATTGAAAATCTGTTTGGTTTTATTTGCTTCAAACCTATCTATATATTCTTTAATTAGAGAAAGTATTTAAAATAACAATTGAAAAAAGCATGGAAAAGAACAGAGAGAGTTACTTCTGCATTCATTTCCCCAAAGGCTGGCACAAATTAGTTTATTTGGTATGATTAATACTAGCTGTTTAGATGATCAAGTAACAGGAAAACAATAACTGATTAAGGCTCCATCTTAGATTAGCTATCCCTCAGTAAGAAAACAAGAAAAATTATAAAAAGAGAGGAGTGAAAATAGGATAAATTGCACAAACCATTCATATTTCCCATTATTCATAATGAGACTCATTCACAATTACACTGTGGAGAAAAAAAGAAAACAGATAACTATGCTTGTTTCACCTCTTATTTTTATTATTGTGAATTATTTTAAAGTAGATTCTGATCACAACTAGACTTGTCACCCATGTTCTGTTGAACCATATAGCTGATAATTTGAGAGAAGATTGAGAATTAGCCAACAATAAAAAAATCTGATAGTAATTGTAAGTATTAGTATATTTTTAATTTCAAACTGCAGGAAATATAAGATGAACAAGTTCATCACAAAGCACTGTACTTTGAGGGCAAAATAATAAGTCTCTATAAAATATTAATAGTTTGAGTATATTTCATTGAGACAAATTATTTAAGGACAAAATGATGCATAATTTAAAAAAATGCTCTAAAACCAGAAATGCTGAGTCACCTAACAGATAATGAAATTATGTCAGTCCACTAATGTATTCCATCACAGCTGGTAGACTCACTTATAACACAAAACATCTTTTCTCTGTTGGTCACAGTAGTGAAAATCCATACCATTTTGCATGATCAACAAATTCAACTTTTACAAAATATTTAGGTAGTATAAAGAGGACAAGGGAAAGACTCAGCAATATTTACCTCAGGCCCTGCTGTTTCCTCTTTAAACTCTCTTCAGATTTGTTCTAAAGTTAAACATGGAGATTCTCTTTTTACAGTATGCTAGATTCTTTTTATTATTATTATTTATTTAACATATTTACACAGTATATCCTTAGTGGTCACAAAATTACATTTCCATTATTTATATTCTAGATATGTTCCTACATAATGGTTTATCTCCTGTAAAATACTGGATGAAAATTCCTCTCTAAGTTCTTTAGCAGTTTTGCATGCTAGTTTTGCCCCAGAATCTTTTCCTATTAATTCTGGCACTAGTTGTTACCGATTTTCTTCTCCACATAAATCTTTTGAAGGATTCTTCAATTTTAAAGTGGAGAAATATGTTCCTTTGTTTTCTTCTGAAATACTGAGTCAAGTCCTTCAATGAACAATGAAAACTATTATTGTACAATGAAAATGAATTCCACTTTTAAAAGAAAATCTTTGGATTTTGGATACCATATTGGTAAAAATGTTTCATAGTAACTTTAATACACCAGATTTTAAAAAACTCCAGTTGAGTCCCCATTTTCATCTGGCACGTTTATTTAAACTGTGATCTGACATTTTAAGTTTTCTCATTTAAGATGCTGTCTTCTGTAAAACCTGTTCTTTGTTTTCCTGAATACATTAAGAGCCATTTCCAGCTAGATTAATCAACACTTGGTAACAGTAAAAACAAACAACCAAAATGTAGAAAGAAAAATATACAAGAACTTTTGTCACTGGCAAACAAGATTCTCACTGTTTTCAATGCAGTTAATGTATCAGTGTAATTCAGCTTGTTTTTCAAGTTTATTTTAAAAATTCCTTGCCATAACATCTTGACTTTGTCAACAGATATACAGGAAGGACTAGATTTACAATATCTTAGGCTGTTCATTTGCTGTTCATTTTAGATGCTTTGGTTTGCAGCCTCTCAGCACTCATGTATGACCTTTCTTCAAAGCTGCTGTTTTTACCAGAGTTGATTTAATTGCAGAGATGAACTTTAACTTCTGAAGAATCATAATCCACTCATTTGATGCATATGCAGTTATCTTTCTTGTTCTTTACCAGAAAAGTATTCTATTAAAGTTCAAAACTGGCTGATCAGGGTTCTGATCTAAAAAAATGCAAAATGTTGTTTATTACCATGCTGTCTTACCTTTTTTTCTTTAAAAGGCTTTCAGTGACATTATTATGGGTGTCATCCAACTCCCTCCTATAAATTCACAGATGTAACAGAAAATTCAAAAATTAAACACAGATGCCTTGGTATGTGATAAGGTCACTTTTCCAATATCTTCCATTTTGTTAAGTAAACACAAATATCTTAAAATCCAATAAACAAGATGTTCTTCACCAGGGTGAAGGGTGTGGTGGCTTGACCTCGGCTGGATTCCAGGTCACCAAGCTGGTCTGTCACTTGCCCTTCCTCCTCTCAGATGGACCAGAAAGAAAATAAGATGAAACTTGTGGGTTAAGATAAAGGCAGTTTAATGAAATGCAAAGCAAAGGCCACACATGCAGAAGCAAATGAAAACAAAGATTTATTCTCTACTTCCCATCAGCAGAAGATGTCTGTCCTTTTTTGAAAACAGGGTTCCAAAGACATAGCAATTGCCTTGGAGGACAAGCAGATGCTCTCCCCTCCTCTTTTCACAGCTTTTATAGTTCAGCTGATGTCATCTGGTATGGAATATCCCTTTGGCCAGTTTGGGTCAGCTGTCTCAGTTCTATTCCCTCCGAAGATCTTGTCCACCTCATCCCACTGGAGGGGGAATGTTTAAAATACAGCCTTGGTGTGCTGTGTGAGCCCTGCTCAGCAGCAGCCACAACACAAGTGTGTTATCAGCACCTTTCCAGCTCTCTATGCAAAGCACAGCACTGGGAGGGATGTGGTGGGGAAAATTAACTCCATCTCAGTCAGACCCAATACAATGGGAAAGAGAGATGATGTGGTGTTCTTTTTGGATCTGAGTAAGAAAAGGCCTGAAAAATAAATGGCATAAAAACCCAGCTGATTAAATAATCTGGAACAAAAATTAAAATATAGATAGTGAGTAAATTTTACATCACTTCAGATGCTGTACTCCCCACTTTCATGTATCATTGGACAGACTGTAGACAGATTTTTGCACATCGCTCTGCATGGATTCTGTCTGTGGAGAGGTCCCTTCTAGTGGACAACACAAGATTACCTCTTTTAAGTGAATATATATGTTTTAGAGTACTCAAAAGTTAAAACATATAGCACATCAACAAATAGAACATGAAAACAAAAGAATGTCCATGTGATATTTAACAATGTGGACATAATGTCAGCTCCAGACAGTAAGACTAGTCAATGTCTGCAGAGGACTTTTAATCATACATAGTAGGTGTATTTTAATTGAATTGATTGGCCCGAAGTACAAGAACAGAAGTTGCTGAGTATTAGGAATTTGATCCAATACCTTGATCCAGTGCTGACAGTCTGATCAAGAAAAAGATTCAATTATTTTAGTAGGAAGGAGTACCACTTTAAATAATTGTATGATTATTTTGTGACTTCATCAATACCATCACTGGTTCTCATCCAAATGCTACTATAATGTTTAATTTAATATATAATAAAGTGTAAGCAACTTTTGGAAATAGAAAGGAAACACTTTCCTGTTTCTGTATGACACCTTGGATGTCAAACTATTAGGAATGATATAGCCACCTAAATGTTGGTGTCTTTTGCTGTTGAAGGTATGGAAGCATCTGCATGGGGTTGACAAAGCAGAGGACCTGTAGGCAGCCTCTGCCATTCTGGAGGGTGTAGCTGCTGGACTGGCAGGGTACCCCACTACATATAAAGTGGCATTTTGTGTATATGTTTAGATTGAATTTTCACTTTAGAATTCAATTTAAACTTAAGTTAAAGAGAAACTTCCTGTTTGCCTGAATACTGTTTTGAGGAACACTCAGTGAATGAAGTAATACAACTCTTTCCTTAACAGAAGTGTTCTCTGAGACACTACCTGATGCATAAACAATCGACAACATAACATGGGCTTTATTTATGTATTTTGATTATCAGACTTCATTTATTTTGTGCATAAATGTACTGTAGCTAAAAATAATGCAATGATGTTTGAATGCTTGACTGAAAGCATTAAGGTAGGCGTAAATATTTCAAAAAATACTGTTGGGATTTTTCTATGAAAAAGTTTTGACTCATGTCATAGGTGAAAAACATTGTCTGATGTCTATTCAATTGTAAAAAAGAAAAAAAAAAGACATTATTATAATTCCCATCAGGATGCTCCTAGTCATCTATTCACTTTGTGTAATAAGCAATCTTTCAGCAAGCTAAATGCAAAGTAACAATATATGCTACTAGAATTCCAGTTGTATTATGCATAAAGTATTGTTATGAGCAAAAAGGAAATAAACTTCATATGTAAAGCCAAATATTTTACTTTTAGTATCATATATATCTTAACAATATTATCACAGAATCTTTTAGTCCAGATTTCAATATTGCAAAAGAGAAAGAAAAATTAAGAAATGCTATTACAGAAAAACTAAACACATAGTAAGTGTAGTAATAATACTGTTAAAACTACTATGTATTATGCTTACCTCTTTCAATACCTCTTTGTACTCTTCTGGAGATTGACAGCACCAATATTCTCCAAGCAAGCAAGGTTACTATGGCCCAGGGTTGAGTATACATAGTAGTTGCAGCAGATCATCTGTGCTCCAGGTTCTTCACTTTCAGTATAATATGAGCAATGGTAATGTTTCTTCTTCCACCTATTTTTTTCTTCCTCCCCTATTTTCTACTTTTGGGGATTTTCTGGGGTCTGTTTTCCAATAGAGTTATGCAATATGCTCTATCTTTGTTTATCTACCACTGCAGTGTATGTAAGAATTTACCATCTGTGGTGCATTTTGTGTTTTCTTTGGTTTTGTTGATTTCAGACTTGTTTTTTCCAGATTCTAGTATGCATTTCTTTAACCAGCCATCTGCAGTGTCAGCCTATGTCACTTATCATCCCCATCAGTACGTTTCCATGCTGCATCTTGTTTCCCCACTTCTCAGAGTCTCTACTATCAAGCTAGGCCTGTTTCCCTCTACACTATATCATGATAATTGTCATAAATATCTCACTGGCACAGAACAACTACTTATGACTACTATCTGTATAAAAACTATGGTTGTTCCATACAAATATAAGGAAAAGTAAAATAAATGGTAGCCGTAGATACCCAGTGAATTTAAAAAAAAAAAAAAACAAAACCAAAACCATCTGTTGCAGATAAACCAAATGAGAGCAAAGATCCAGAATCATGAAGGAAAGTTCAGGCAAACCAAGCCTGACAAGCTTCATTCCTGAGGCCTTGAAAATTTTTTTGCTAACCTGTTTCTAGCAAAGGCAATATAGTATTACTTGGCTAAAATGCCACAGCTGGTCTCCTTCAGACTTGGTTTTGCTGATCACTGCAACCTGTTCCACATAAGAAAATATTATTTTTTATTTTATAGATGTTAGGCTTTAAGATCATTCATCTGTGGACTCTGAAAAAATTTATAATGCATTTTTCCTTTGTTTCTGTTTAAAATGTGGAATTAGTTTCTAGAACTATGTGCAGATGTTTATATTTGTGCATATATATATTCCTGTTATAAATATATTTGATTTTGTGTTGAGATTTTGCCTTGAAACATACTGCGTTCTGTAGTGAGAGTCACTTCAGATACATTTTCTGCCACAGACAAATGTGAATATGTAAAACAAAGCAGAAATACAGCTTGACCTTTTGCTTCAAGGAATTAGGTTTAAGCCACTTTTAACATTCTCTCTAAACATGTTCTCTTTCAAGCTCACAGTATTTTTATTTTGCCTTCCCACACGGACAGTTGTCACTTTACATCACTAAATTCTTTTTGTGAACAAATTAAGCATCAGATGTCCTTGAGGTAGGACATTTGACTTAAGTTTGGTACTCTGTGACAAGTCAGACAGAAGTAAAGCAGTGAAACTCAACTATCGGGAAAAGACTCAGTGTGTCAACTTTAAAATGTTTGAAAGGTATCTGAAGCTGGTGGGTCTAAATATGTTCTTTTCACAAAGATGAGGTACAATGGTTTTTATTACTACATAACCAAATTCAAATTTTGGGAAAGCAGTGAGATTGACTGGAGTTTTCAGAAAATTGATACCTTCTTTTCAAAAATATCTTGTGTTGTCCATACAGTTCTTTAATACATTTAAAAAATACATATATGGATATACATAACCCAAGAGCCAGATTCCTTTAAAATTACATTTACGTGTATTCAATATTAATGAATTTTAACCTTTAAATAGATGATTAATTTTTCTCACAAAGTGCAGATTATTCACAGGAGTCACAGGAGTATCCTATGGGACCCAGATGCAACCTGGGCCAAGGGTTACGAAGCTTCCATATGCAAACCTGCTCCTGAGGAGGCTAGCCCTAAATTATCCCTAAAAGGGGATGTACTCTGTAGAACTCAGAACATTAGTAAACAAAGCTACCTCCTTATAATCATACAGTTAACTATGGAATTAGAAATTCAATTTATTCTGCAGAGGTGAACAAACCCTCCCATGTAAAATTAATGCAGTTGACTTTTAAAAGATTGTTTCTCCAAGGGAAATTTTTTAAAATATTCTTCTTCTATAGAAATACATTAATATAAAACATTCCCAAGTCTCCTCTTTGGAAGCAACCTAAGTTAATGTAATTTTATTTTATTTCCTTCTCTTTTGTGGTAGCAGGATTATAATAGGTTTGAATATACTTATGTGATGCCTAGGGTGGTACAAGAACAAGGCAGCAGCTCTACACAGGGTGCAGTTACTACTATCATAAAGATCCTGCAGTAGTAAAACCAGAAACCTGCAAGCACACAATGAATGAGAGATATCATATATCATGGTGACAGATTCCAGTTGTTCATTCCTATATTTGGTCTTTATTCACAGTTAAACCACTTATTCTATTAAAAGATTAAAACAGGATAGTTAAGATTAGTTGACCCTGGAAAAGGCCACAAAGAAAGACCTGATCCAAATGTCTTATATTAGTTTGTAATCAATTTCTTGTAATTCGCTTGTACTAAAACCAGAGGAAGGAAAGAAAGATGATACTACAAGGAACTAAGACTAAACTCTTAGAATTTCATTGCAGAGGAGAAATAGAGTGTTTTCTTAGATAATATCTCTACTTGTTAAAAATAGGCAAAAGTAAAATGTGACAGTATCAAAAAGTGGAAATAGCTACAGTCAGGGATATCTGTTGCTTTACTGGAATAGGGCTTAGGGAACTGAAATAATTTTTCATTTGTTTATGTGAAGAAGAACACAACATACACATAAAACTTTGAGGTAAAACTTCACTAGCACTACCATACATATTGTGTTCTGTGTTGTAAACTGGAAATATTTTTAGTCATTTGAATCCATATTGTTTAGACACGTGGTTTTCTGTGAAAAATTAGAAGTTCTTGTTTGTAAGATACATTTTGCCCTAACCTTTAGAAAATTACATTTATTAAATTAACTGAATTGAACTCTTGAGGATAACATTAACCTTTTATATCCTATGATAGAACAGGTCATTCTCTGACCTATTGATTATTATTCACCTCAAAAAAGTTTGTAAAGGACAGTGACATGAAATTCTTTATCTCTTTTCAACTAATTACTCCATTTTGAATATCAGCCTGAAAAAGTAAATAGTTATTTTATAACCTATGATGGAAATTAATTTTTAATGTCTAAAATGAGGATCACAGAGAATGATGCGACTTCACAGGAAGACATTGATCAAGGAAAAGTTACTACAAAAACAATGAAAAAGTACTTTTACCCACTGTTTTCTAGATGTATTTCTAGTGGTAGTGAAAATTTTGTCAGTTGGAAGTTCATTATCAGGAAATTCCATATAATAAGAAATACATCACTGAGGTTCCTAACGCTTTTCAGATTAATATGTTCTCCACTATTTTCTGCCCTTCTCCACCCTTGTCTCTTCCCAGATAAACAACAATCCTGACTTCTTACTCCTTTCCCTAATGGTCTCAGTTTTGCTAACTCTGTACCCAAAATTGTCGCTTCTTACACTGTTACCTAGATCATCTCAACTATGTATTATATTACTGATACAGTTACCTAAGCACAGCAGACTCTGCAAGACACTATTCTCCAAAAGATTGTTAATCCTCTTTTCCAAATATCTGTGAAGTTTGGCTGTCTTTCACAAAATCTCCCTTAACCATCTGTAAAATCCATCCATGCCTTACAGCACTATACATAATTTTGTTATCTACTCACACTATTGTCATGCCCAGCAATTATTCATGTTCTGCCCAGGCACTCATGGCTGTATAGGTAGCCAAGCCTCAGACCAGTGCCCATTTGTCCATCTGCAGGCCTTCTCAGAGCAAGCATTGGTTCCCAGTAATAGACAGCTCTTGGAAGATAAGCTGCAAGCATGTCCCTAGGTCTTATATTCTGGCCTAATGATAGAGCATAAAAATTTTAATAAGGCAGGTCCCAATTTGTTTAGCAGTTCTATAGTCCCTATATTCCAGATATCCTGAGATTTTCTTGTAGCTTCTCTTTTTCTAACCACCCTATCTTTTGACTTTTGATGAGTTTACCATTACAGCAATATCTTCTTCTTTATTATCAATATGCCTTCCAAAGCAAGGCTTAGAACAGCTCACAAATAGCAGGCAAAATAAGCAACAGGATATAGTAGCAAGCCACAGGGTAGGCAGACTATTAAATAAAAAGAACACAATAGGAGACAAGATAAAAAAGAAACAAACAAGACTGATATTTAGTTCCCTCTGCTACCTAAGGGTTCCCATAGTCATGAAGACACATCAGCTCAACCTGGATAAACAACCTGGAAATGCTTCTGAAGCCAAGGATGAAAAACATGTTGGTCCACTGTATTGCTTTAGAGGGTATTTTCTAATACTATATATATACCTATAAAATTTATAACTTTGGTTATGGCAATGTAATACCACCAATTCAATAAATTTCACCAAGTCTTTCATGACATGAGAGTTTTCTTTTTGGGCTTATCCATCAAAGGTGCTACAAAAGGACATAATATGTTCCCACTCAAAGATTAGCCAAATCATTCTGATGTATGTGCACAGAAATTTCATGTAACATACAACCTGTACAACATCTGTACTTCTTTATATCATTGACTTTTGAAATTGCTGATTAACTATAGAAATGAACATATATACATATGTATATGAGAATTCTAGGAGTTTATAAGACTTTAACTGTGACTGTCTGAAACATCTTCTAAACTGTATGGGGTGTAATATTGAAAAATAATAATGCATGTTTATGTTATCTTGCCTTTGAAGTTTCCTGACAGACTGAAAAGAGACTAATTCTACTTCTGGCCACTTTGCAGTGACAGCTGGGTGAAGATATCATAAACACTGAAGATAACTTTCCATATGGCAAGAATTCCTAACTATTTATTTAGTAATCACCAGTGTATGCTCATTAGGGCCCAGAGCTACATAACCTTATTGAATATGATTATCTGCTTAGAAATTCTGTTGTGTTGAATTTATCTGCAATATGTTACCCCTAAAAATTGTCCAAGTCTTAGATTCAGATACATATTTTGATCATCAAATGTGAAATATTTATGTATTTGGATCCTCTTCCCTACCACCTTCTCTCCTGTCCTCCGCATTCTTTTTTCAGAGATGGGGTGAAAAAAAACCCCAAATATGCACATGGAAATAAAAATTTTTCAGTCAAGCTCAAATCAACTGCAGTTAGTAGTCAAATAGACTTTCCACCATTTCTTTTTTTGCTTCACTGAAGCCCTCCAGCACAGTGGCAAATTTACCATTTGAAATTCCACATTTCCCAGCTTCTTTCAGCCTGGCTTTCCCTGGATGATACTAAATAGCTATATTTAGATAGAATGAATAGAGTCCTAGTTTTCAATTTTTTAATATTTCATAACAAGTGATTGAAGTGATAGGAAAATCCTCTGAAAAGATTGTAGTATTTTAGCAGGATGCAGCTTCTCATCATTGGAATACAATTTGCTAATGCTTAAACTAGGTTAAAATATTACATAACATTATCTGTTTAAAATATTGTAACAAAAAAAATCACAACCAAGATTTCAAAATTTTGGAAATGCAACTGCAAAGTATTTGATTTTTTTAAATACCTACAATCTCTTTCAGAATAAATAGATATTTTTTTTTTTTTTATAATGACTTACATCTTAACATTTCAGAAATATGAACAGACCATTAAATATTCATTGGCAACTTATTTCAAAGATTAAGAAGAAAACACTTTTTAGTAGATAATATCTACATAGTACATCCTCAAATATGGAAATTTCACCAATCTGCAATCTGCAAGCAAATCCTTCACCTTCTACCCCACCCTTCACCCTCTACCTCTACTAAAAGAACAAAAACCTCTATGAAACTCCTTTCTTCTTTTCATGAAAGTTCACAGAAAAGTACGAAGACCAGAATTTTCCTTTTCAATTACATTCAACACACTGTAGAAAGCCTTTAAACATAAATGACTTAATTATCATATATCTTATCTAATTCTATGCCACATTCTATGCTTAAAATCATAATTTGAAAATTTTTTTTTAGTTTCTTGATTCGCTGTCAGTAGAATGTTTTGGACATTAAGGAGACTGAAGAAAAACTACATAAATATTCTGCTTTATGAAAAATAATTATGCAGCCAAAGTAATGTCTTCTATTTCAGCCTTTTTGCTCTTTATTAATCAAACACTCATGGGATCTTTTTACTAGAACTGATATTAATGTTCTTATAACCACAGAAAGAATTTGTTTGGAGGGATCTTTGAATGTCACCTAATTCACCTTGTGCTTAAATCAGGGCTAATTTTAAAGTTCAGATCATGCTTCTGAGGGCTTTGTGTGGTTGAGCATTAAAAATCTCTGGGGCTAGAGGGTCAGCAGCCTAACTGGGAAACCTGTTCTCTACAATGTAAAATTTTTTAACAGTAATTTTCCTGTCTGGATATTCAAAATTGGCAAGCTAATTGCCAATGTTTGTTCTTATTAGTGAAAATGGTAGGAAACTGTAGGAATTTATAAGAATAAAGATTGACAGACCACTAAAATATCAGATTAAGTAGATTTTAAGCATGATGATGAGTAAATACCTGCAATGCTATTGGAAAGAAGTAGACATTTCTAACATACTGCTAGTTTCATCTTAAAATGCAATTCTCAGATCAGGAAGGTACTTTTAAGGGCCCTGACAGTGCCTACTTATTATATTTGATTGTAACAAGAAGGCTAAAAATTACTGTCTTAGAGATTTTGACATTCTAGTGTCTAATGTTAAACAACACAAATTTTAATGTTGGGCCTTCAGAGTATTTTATAGAGTGCTTCCATACATCAAGTTTTACCTAATCAGTTAGCCAACTGAGGCTCATTTTGAATCTTAAAGAATTCTCAGCACTTAGGTACTGGCTCTCAGTATGTTCAGAAGATCATAAGCTTTGTCATAATTCACAAATGTTTAAATTTTCAAACCATTTTCTATTTTAATACTTTAAATGTGTTTGAATTGGACTACGTCCAGTGCATGTAGACATCCCTGAATGCAATACAAGAAAAAGGATTAGGTTCATTTCAGTTGGAGCTTATGGAGGAAAATGAGAATACCACATGCAGTGAAATTATATACAGTATTGCTTTAAAATTACAACATATGTTTTTAATTAAAAAGGTTTTTATTCATAACTCAGTGAAGTCTATAAATGATCTAGACTAGATCAAGATTTATTTAAATTTGTTAGCATGAATCCTGAAATGAAAAAAATAAATAAGAAAATGTCTAGAACAAAACAGTGAATGAGAGGACACGTACAACTATATCTCACCAATAGATGCACCTTCTACACAGATTAATGGGGGAGTGCTACAAATCTTGATCTCTTTTCTGAAAGTTGTTTTAATATTTCATATTAAATGGTGCGGTGGTTTAGCCTTGGCTGGATGCCAGGTGCCCAACAAGCCACTCTATCACTCACTCCCTGCCCCCCTCCTTCTCTTAGCTGGACTAGGGGGAAGAAAAGAAGATGAAACTTGTAGACTAAGACATAGGCAATTCAATGAAAAATGAAACAAGGAAAGTGAAACACGTGCAAAGGAGCAAAAGAAAACAAGATTTATTCTCTACTTCCCATCAGCAGGCAATGTCTGGATCCTTTTTGGAAGCAGGGCTCCAAACATGTAGCAGCTGCTCTGGAGGACCAGTGGATGCCCCCTCTCCTCCTCCTTTTGCTAACTTTTATTGTTAAGCTGATGTTGTGTGGTATGGAATATCACTTTGGTCAGTTTGGGTCAGATGTTCTGGTTGTGTCCACTCCCAAGATCTTGTCCAACCCATCCCACAGTGGGGGAAATGTTGAAAAAACAGTCTTGGTGCTGTGCGAGCCCGCTCAGCAGTAGCCACAATATGATTGTATTATCAACACGTTTCCCTGTACAAAGCACACATGGGGAAAAGTAACTGCATCTCAGTCAGACCCAATACAAATTCTTACAAAGGAATCGGCAAATATGCAATGAAGTATACAGACCTGGTAATTAACAAAATCATATACAATCAGAGTTATGTCACTAAAATATAGATAGCTCTGAAAAAGATGTGATCTCAGCTGTTAGCGAGGCAAACATCCAACCAATACCATCTTTAGTATCTAACAGAGATAAGATCAGAAAACCCCAGAACCCTTGTATTATATGACAGGACAATAATGTGGTGAATTCTACAGGAAATATTGTGATGGAACCCAGAACTATTTTATTTATTGCATTTAATCCATAATACATGTTAATAACCTCTTAACTTCAGTTCAGCTCTGTTTCAACTTTCCGTCCACTGGGCCTTGTACAACACAGACAGCAGCAAAAAACAATGCTTCAAATCATCACAGTTTACCAGTTTCTAGTTTCTGCTGTGGACATTAAACAAAACACAGTAGCACTCTGCATAGGTAATAATTTTTTTCTGTTAGTGTTTTCAGTAAGGATGACTCTAGTGCCTGTTCAGAATGGGTTACTTAGCTAATTAGCTGGCTTCCTATTGTTGACTCAGAGCTGTATATTAGTCTCTGAAAACCAAACAATTTCCAATCCTTTGCATTGTTCTGAGTGGTCTATAACCTAGGCTCTGATTTTGGCAAGGTTATATACCATAGCCTGTCTTTTTTCTGAGAGCTCTCTGTTACAAGGGAAAGGAAGACACCTATCACACAGAATGGAAAGTAGCCTGAGACATTCAATTTGTGCTTATGATATGCAGTGGATTCATTATGAGAAAATTAAATTTATCATGTGCTCTATGACTATTTCATCCTAATCCTTATGCTTGCATTACCTCAAAGAGTATTTTTCTCTCCTTTTATTCTGCAAAGCTTTTCAGATTTAATAAATCTGTATTTCCTCTTTTTATCAACACCATGAATCTAATATATGCAAATATATAAGGTAGATGGTGCTGTCTGTATAGGACTACATCAATGGTCTATATTATGATCTTAAATTTCTGTAAGAAATCTAGTATCACTGCCAAGAAGGAAACTTGGAAATATACACATACAATGGGTAAGATGCAATGAAAGACAAAAAGTAAATGTAAAGAAGAAAGGATTACTCCTTTCTTTTGCCTCCTTTTAAAATATTGCTTTCAGATGTTTTAACTAGGAAGCCTACATTCTCTGTTTTCTTTCTGTAATGTTATTCCTATTTACTGGCACAGCTCTTGACTATTTGTAGAGGACATAGGTGCTTTGACAGGAGTCACATTAGGTAAACAGGGAGAACATCTTTACTTCATGTCTTATGAATTCATCAATTGAAATGACATTGAAAAATCAATACACAGAAAGCAAGAAACTTTGGAGATTGTCAGGTGAGCTCAGGAAAAACAGACAACTCCACAGTCACAGGCTTATGTGAAAAAAGACTGTACAGAAGATTGAAGTTACATCTCAGAGACAACACATCCACACATCCGGTTCTCTGTGTTCCTTATTTTACATGTCCACATTAATGAAATAATCAACATGGATAATTACAAGCAAAAGTAAAACCAAATTACTTTTTTATTACTCTTGCCATTTTTCCCTTTTCATTCTATTTCTAAACTGTGTAATTTGGAGACTATAAAAAATGTTAAGACTGCATACAATAGTTACCATTTTGGGGTCTGTTTAGGACTAAGTGTTTTTCCAGAGTACATGTAAAAAAAGTTTGATAAATGTGGTGTATTATGAAAGATCCAATAAATAATTAAAAATGTTTACTGTGACATATAATAGAGGAATTCATAGGATCAGTCATTGATCAATTACCCATTAATGAGATTGGGTATAATTGCAACCTCTCAGAAGATACTACTGTAGTATGATTCCACCAACATAAGTATAATTTTTTTAAAATCATACAGGTCATAACTGTACTCAAGTCAAAACCACATGCAATACTTTAAGGATCTGCCATCTTCTATTCAATGCAAGAATATTGACTCTCAATCCAGACAAAGTGAAAATCTCATCTAATCTCTTTTCCATATTCCAGAGAACATGCAAGCAATGGAAAAATCATGTATACCTGTGTATATTCAGGAAAACATGTATTTTAGATTATTGGTTTTTTTCAAACCAACCGCTTTACTCCTCAGTTGCCAAATTACACTTCAGCAGGGAATAGTCTGATGGGCTAAACTATTTTTTCAGTAGCACAGTATGCAGACTTCATGATGTATATCTCCTTTACAATAAGGTTTATAAATGGAGGAACAATTTAAATATAATTAAATAAATACCCTTCAAACAATGTATCATGACACTTTCCCTATCCTGGATATAAACACAAAAGGACAATGATAACATGTATTTATAAAAATTGCTGAATTTATATAAGTATTTTTGCAATATTTTGTAATTAATAAATTATTATGCTAATATCTGTCATAATATTTCTGTCGTAATTCCTTTTTTTTTTTTTTTATCC
>JANHGN010018973.1:22905-47821 GCA_024605025.1 Megaceryle maxima | reverse complement strand
GTCTGTAGAGTAGAGTATAACTACGGGAAAGTGAGGAAGCACTGAAGAGAAATGACACTTGGGCAGGGGAGGTGCTTGGAATGCTCCTCTTTAGACATGAAAGGAACAGTGTCAAGGATGAACTGATACAGGAACCAGGAAATGATAAAGCTGGGCAAACCATTATAAGATTTCTGCCAAAAACATGTTCAGAAGCATCCGCTTGAGCTGCATCTCAAGCAGGCCAAACACACACACATTGAGCAAGGAGTGCAGCATTGAGCAGCTGTAGCATCAGCCCCCATACTGGAGCCCTCGCCCCTCACTTCTACTCCTGCAGGATGGGTCTTGCAAGTTCGAGCTGCCAACACCTCCCCACTTGGTAGGAAGACTTACCCTGGCAACTTGCTGGATGACAGCTTGCTAGCAGCCTGTTTCCAAAGAGACTGCTCGCCTGAATTTTTGATTTTTGGTTGGACATTCCCACTATAAGGAGCTTCATGCGATGGCTGTTCTGGTCCAATATAGTATGTTGGAGTTTTGCCAGAAGAGAGACTATTGCCTATTTTAAATTCTCATTTCTACGCTTGCTCAGCCCAAACTGCAAACTAGTTTGAATTTACCTAACTTGCTTGCTACTACAAGGAATGGTGAGAAGATGGTGTTTCAAAGCAGCCTAAGATGAATGGTGTAGAAGCAGCAGAGTGATGGTATCTATTTGCTTCCATACCATTTACATCCTAACAGAGAATTCATTCATTCCCCAGGATGATCTTTCTGTCTCTTTAGCAGCTGTGCAGTCAGAACTTATGGACAACTGTTCTGAGTCTGATGCAGAATACATTTAGCCCAAGATTTAGTCTCCAGCAATAGCAGAAGTCAATAGCCAAGGGAAAAAAAAAAAAAAAAACCAAAACCCACACACAAAAAAAAACCCAAAAAACCCCCCAAAACCAAAAACAAAAACAAAAAACAGGCAAGTTTACCTGCGGTGCCCAAGGACTCCTCCAGTTTCCAGACACTTCCAGCTAATGGGATTTCTGCACGTGAACATCTTCTGTTTATTTAGTAACTGTCAATAGACATCTCTGTCAAGTGTAACATCTCAACAGACATCTCTGCTTAGCATAAGAAAGACATGGACCTGCTTGAGCAAATCCAGGGGAGAGCCATAAAGATGATCAGAGGGATGGAACACCTATGAGGAAAGGCTGAGAGAATTGACATTGTTTACACTGGAGAAGAAAAGCTCTCAAGAGACCTTAGAGCAGCCTTCCAGTACTTAAAGAAGGCTGATAGGAAAGATGAGGAGGAACACTTTATCAGGGACTGTAGTGATAGGACAAGGGGTAATGGTTTTAAACTGAAAGATATTTAGATTAGATATTAGGAAGAAATTCTTCCTAATAAGGGTTGGAAGACACTGAAAAAGGTTTCCTAGAGAAGTTGTGGATGCCCCATTATTGGAAGTGTTCAAGTTCAGGTTGGATTGGGCTTTGAAAAACCTGGTGCAGTGGGAGGTGTCCCTGCCCATGTCAGGGGGAGGGAACTAGATGATCTTTAAGATCTCTTCTAACCCGAACCATTTTCTGATTCTACTCTCTCTCTCAAATCAAACAGAAGGCAGCTCAATCAGCCATCCTTTTTATTTTGCATAGATATGTTGTACATTCCCCTTACTTTCTGTCGCACAGTTGCTTCCATTTAAACTATACATTATTTTCCTGAACCTGAAAGGTAGGAGAACAATGTCTCATTGTTGGGAAGATGGGGAGGAGCATTCACCTAGAGACTGTGGTAGACAATCAGTGTTTCACTCTGAATGCTAGTCTGTCCAGAAGCAGCTGCTCTGCAGTTCTGAAGATTTTAAGTCCTCATTCTGCTTCTTAATCAAAAAGCGATTTTTTTTTTGAGACACCAAAAACTCAGTTTAGAGCAAAGTTCCCTTGAAAAATCTCACCTTGATCGCTTCTCAAAATGTTGGTGTTCATTGCCATTGATTTTAAGGAAGGAGTTACAGGTGAAAGAGCTACATTCCACAAGGCAATTCAATATTTGCATGTAGAGAAATAAGAGTCACACTTTGCCCACATGAACAATTAAAGTTTACAACATACCCACTATTGCAAAAAGTGATTTGCATTGGCAGGTAGATGACATCTTCAGTGCCAGGGGTTGCCACTGGTGTTCAGGCTACTCAGATCATGCTTGAACACTGTACTGGGTAGGAAAATAGCTTGACAGCGGTTAGAAACAGAGAAGATGTAAGGGGCATACTGGGCATAATACCATTCCTGTATCTATCCAGTATGTCCAGTGCCCAGGGTGAAATGAAGGCTGGCTTCAGCTGGGAATCTCCTCTATCCAAGATCAAGTACCAAAGATGTACTGCAAATGATTTCCAAGTTGGGAAGTGATGGAGCAGAGGAGCTGTGAAGTTGGGCTTTGGAGATATGATACGCTGTACGTAAAGAGGAGAAGACATGAGGACTGGGTATTCTGGACAGTGAAGGTAAGCAAATGCATTTTTTTAAGAATAATTCTGAATGATGCCTTTAGATCTTGTTTGGAGACCCATTTTTTTTCTAGAACTGCCCTAGCTTCCACCACACGCTGCCTGAAAAGTTGCTTTAAAGTACATTTGATGATTTCATTCATACTCTGCTAAAATACAATCCTGCAAAGGGGCTGGAGACAGCTGAAATCAGCTGTTTCCAGTAGAACAGGACACAGATGTTACAGCATAAGTTCCTCCTCCATACTTTCTACAAAACCCCAGAAGGCCTGCACTTGCAGAGGAGAGTGTCCTGGGGGCGGGGTCAGGACCTGGGCTGCAGCCACAACACCCTCACAGAGCACAACCCAGTGCAACCTGAGGTCCCACTGCCTGAGCTGGGGCACAGTACCAGGGTAGGGATCAGTACCTAGCTGATACACTACTGCAAGTACAGAAGCGCATTCAAAGTGGTTTAAAGGTGAATAAATTCACAATGTTGCTTATCTCTGATGAGCCCTCATCAGCATTTCAGGTCTCTCCTGTTTAATGTAATGGATTGTATCTTGATTGTATCTGTATCTCTTGATTCCTACAGCCATAACTGTACTTCACTGCCTAGTTTTTAACTCATAAGGTACATTTTACAGGTATTGCAGTGGCTTTGCTGCTGCTGCCTCAGAGATGCTTCTGGCAGGAAAGGCAAGGCTGCAATGCCATTCCATAGGTACACTGGAGCATAAAGAAGAGATAGCTGAGGCTTTTGTACATCGTTGGGCTGACTGTTTCTACAGGTAGTGGTCTTCTCTGTTACAGCTCCTCTGAAGAGCTTTTTTAAAATTAAGTCTTTAACATACCAACACAAACAGCTGTCCTGACAGAGCTCCAGAAAAGCTGTAATGCCACCTTTGCAATGCTTTCCCCAGTAATAAAACGCTGTAGGACCATCTTGGCAAAGATGAGCTGAACAGGACAGCATGCAGAAAGGACAGGTGCACACAGCTACTTCTTCAGGTCTTCCATGTACACATGCTCCCAACACTACATATAAAAGGCACTTCTGAAGGATTTGGAATTAACTCGGCACTACCTGCTCTGCTGGACTATGCCAGCACAACTTGCAGGAAGAGCAGAAGAGAAAGCCCTAGGCATTTCAGTGCAAGGAAGCAAAGGCTAACCAGGAATGCCAGATGGAAGGAGAACAGTGACCCCAGGTTTCTGTGAGGACACTCATGTGCCAGCTGCTCCTGGTCACCTCAGATAGGAACAGGTTTGTTTGGAACACTGGATTCCATTTGTGCACAGGTAAGGCTTTGGAAAGCAAACCCAGCCCTCGCAAACAACCATTTTCATGAGTGAATGCTCAGTGCTGGCCAGTGTAGCTCTAGGCATCACCACCCCATTGTCTTATTGTCAGGCTTTGCTCCAGTTTCATCAGGAGATGCTCCTGGAAAAGGCAGGAAGTGTAGGGGAAACACAAAAGCAGCAGCGTGGTTTCCAGTATTGTGAAGCAGGGTAAGGCACCATGCAACCCTTAGTTGAGGGTCAGGTTTACCTCTGGCAAAGCTGTTTCTACCATCTGATTGCATCCCAGTAAAATTAGAGGTTCCTATCCAAAGGCTGAGATTATCATCCAGAAATTGGTTGGAAGTGAACTACAAAGGCAAAATAGTCTTTCTTTATGATGAAACCGCAGACAAGTAATTAATTTAATCAGCAGACTTCAACATTGCCTTTCCTAACCTGAGGTGCACCAAGAGGTTAAGCTATAGGGGCTAAGTTATTTTTGTGACCTTTAACACCAGGAAAATTCACAAACGGCAAGTAATAGATTCAGAGACTGAAAAAATTAACCCAGATAGAAAACATGTAATAAACCTCTGGCATTTAACCCAGCAATGTTGAAGCAGAAAAGCCAAGAGAGAAGCTAGGCTGTACTACAGCCACTGACTACTGAAAGGAATTATCTTCGATCTTTCCACAGGAGAAGGTTTGCAAAACATCACATAGTTGTTTATAGACTGAGGTCATAAAACTGAACCCGCTTATTTCATGCAGGATCTAGAGTTGTTGTACAGAACTTAAGGGAACAAGAGTATACTATGTGACTGTATAGATCCCTGATAAGATACTTTTTCACCAAGTTTTGCAGTGAACCTTGGAACTTGAGTGCTAGAACTTTGGTACTAGAGTGAAACCCTTTTCTCTCAATAGTAGGCAATTAGATTAATTACTTGTTACAGATAAAGTCATTCTTTGAAGAGACATTGCTTATAATGAGACAGCGTAATTCATAAAGGTGAGAAAAAGAGGAAAGTTTCATATACTAGGTAAAGAGTAACAACATTCTAACAAAGCTGGGTGGTGTTGTGCACACCTTCCCCCCAGCCCTTCATGGATTAAAATAATTCTTCATTCCCTTTCCCTCAAGATTTAATCCACTTTAAGAGAAATCATTAACTCTGTAATACAAATTGCCGGTGTTTGTTTCTCCAGCAATAAAACCTGTGTGCACTTGAAGGGTCAACATGTGAGAACTGCAGAGCTGTAGGTAAGCCAAATGCACCTTTGGGGCACCTCCAAAGCATTGGTCCTGCTCCCAGGCCATGAAGCACTCACAGGTGCCAGCAGCCTAGGTGGGATCCAGAACTTAGCCAAAGCAGCGATTCAAGCACTAGGCTCTATTTCTACAAGTGCAATCTCTCAACTTGCCAAGAAATGTTTAATTCAGGGGGAAAAAAAAAACAAAAACAACAACAACAACAACAAACCACAAACCAAAACCAAAATTACAGTCATTACGAAAAAATAAAGAATAAAGAAATCACTAATGATACACACTGCTCTTGCTAAGTATCCCCCCCTAAACATAACAGACAATGAAAAAAGCCAGTATCACTCTGTTTTCTGTCTTGTATTCATCCCCATCTAGAGCAATTTAATCACCCATCCTGCAAGAAAACTGCTTGCTTCAGTAGGCCTCAGTCCCAGAAACACCATCAGTAGCAGGACCATGGCCCCAAGCTATGATATTTCAGTGCCTTATTTTTATATCCTAAAGCATCTCATTGAAACTAGATGTCAAACCACTGTGAATCTGCCCATTGTCTCCAGTCTGTGATAAAGCCCCATCATCCATGTTCAAAACCTTCAATTTTAGGTCCAAATTTAGCCCCAGTCGGAGCTGCATTTCACCCACTGCCAGTCCACCCCTATACACAAGCTGGCCAATTAATAAGATATGAAATGGAAATAGCTATGCTGCAGCAAGGATGAGCTCTCGTGAACTAACTCACAGGTGCTCATGAATAAGACTTGGTAATTTTACGTATTTCACCACATTTTCAGTTAGTTTTTTCCCTCTCTTTCCTCACCCTCATTTTGCAAAAGCCACATAGCACTATTTTGCAACACAGATGTGTCTGCTGTCTTCCTCTAACCAGCTTTGGCCCTATGGAGGTCACATTGTCATTTTCATCACCACTGAACCACAAATTCTAGCCAAATGCTTTATCTGTGAAGGGCTTTTCTAACCTCAGGAGGTGACTCCAGATGACATTACCATTTATTTAACTTTCTAGTTTAAGTCCTGACACTGAAACACACTGAGCAGCTTGGTAGCATTCAGCTAGAACTGAACATACAGAATGAGTGAAAGAGCCAGATCTATTATTTACCTATGGCACACTAACAACAGAACCATACACATACATGAATTAATTACAGTGTCATTCTTTATTTGTTCATATTATATTGGCTCAATAATTTCCTAACATGATCTTAAGCATGCTAATGGAGAATTCACAAGCAAACAAAACCAGAATGCAATGTTATTATACAGTATATAAGACCACTATTAATCAAAGTTGTCTGTTAGTGGTGACAAATACCCAGTGAATCCCAATTTACTCATTTTATTCACTGAAACACTTTTCCTACAGTAATCTGGGTTAAGTTTAAGCAATTTTAAAAAACAAGTTATTTTGTGCTCCAACACTCTTCCTTTGCCAAGCTCTGTCATTGCATTCAGAGTAACTAAACCCAATGCATTCTTTAAACCAAAGGGTAATGCAGGACACACTTCATAGAGTGCAGTCCCCCGCAACTCCCAACACCGTACATAAAATCTCATTCAGTGAAGAGTGATATAAATAAAAATAATGGCATGCAAAGATCTATTTCAAGTTCTTTTGCAACAGAGGTGAAAATTTATTGCGAGTAGTTGTGTCAATGTCATAAGGCACAGAACCTGATAAAGACAAATGCTCAGAATGGTGGAGGAAACAAGCAACAATACCTACTCCCAGAAAAATTTGTAATTCTATGTGGGTTACCTTGAAGGTTGTACTGAATCACTTTTTCAAATAAATACTTTCAGGAACTAGAATGGAAACTCCTCTTTAAATCTGTAGCTGCTGTTTTTAAATCTTGATCTGTGTCTTCCGGATGCTCACTAGATTGACATCTACTCTGAAGCAGAAGTGCTAAAGAACAGACCAAGGCATAACAGTTCTGAGCAAAAAACACATCTGGAATTAAGCACAGATCACATTCTCCACCCTACTACTCTCCACAACAACCAACATCCCTCTCTCAACAGTTACATGTGGATTTTGTCCTCTTGCAAAGGTACCCCTGAATTGTCTTCTTACACACAATGGCTAGAACCCCAAATGAAGATGCAGCACTGTCATGGCCAGCCAAAACCACAAAAGACCCTGCATGACCAAGAACAGGCGTGATTTAGTTCACCTGCTGCGATGTCAGTCCCTGCACCTCAGTGGAACAACTGCCATGTATTCTTGGTGGCCTTGCAGACCTTCAGTGGTCTGTGAACTACACACTAAGAATCAAATGCACAGAAGTAAAAGAAACATATGAAACCAAACCTGATCTGGATACTTGCAATCTCAATTATTCCTTACCGCAAGCAATGTAAAACCAGTATTGTTCACTGCCACCTTGCAGAAAGGAGATCTTAAAAGCATCTGGAGACAATGAAGCTCTAATTTGCACAACACAAAGGAGATACAAACTCTTCTGTTACCTCTTGGCCTTTCCAGGCAGCTGAACTTGTTTCTAACAAAGAAGAAAGATTTCTACTTTCTCACAAACTTTTGAATCAGGGAGAACACCTCTTTTTATCTGCTCCTTTAATTGAGCTCTAGGTTACTCTGCAGATACAAAAGAGGTGGTTACACACAAAATCCAGAGGCCACTTTTACCCTTTCACTGATTGAAAGATTTTAAGAATGAAAACAAGAGTTGACATATTTTTTTCTTCAAAGAGTAACACAGGTTTGTAAGAAGAAAAGATGGATTCTTCCCAGTTTTATAAATGGAATTAAAGTAATTCCCTTTCATCCCACACTCCCCTCCTTTCCCATCTCCTAAACAATCACATTACAGGTCTTTTGTTTCTCAAACTGGGAGAGAGACACACAATGGAGAATTCTTGCTACACTCCTACACTTCTTGACAAACAAGCCTCAGACGCTCCCCATACTTCTGGCTGGGCCAGAGAACAAACTTTTGTTAACCAGAGGATAAAACATGCAGAAAGCTTGTGATGTAATGTCTGAATTCTTGAAACTTGGGGAAATACACTTCTCTATTTCAAGATGTCATTTACTCTTTAGGATGACCCTTTGGGGTTTAGCCTGAATCCTCAGGCTGCCATTTCCACAAACAGAAACAGATTTCTTTGGGGTAGCTGAGGACATCTCCTACACTGTTGAAAACCCAACGCCCCAAGATTGCTTCACACTTCATCTTCAGTTCTGTAATCCTGCTCATGGACAAGAGCACAGTGAAGGCATTGCAGGAGGTAGTTTATATTTCTCCTCATTTGAACATTGCAATGACTCAGTACAAAAGGGGACAGGTGATCTCTCTGCCAAGGGATGGTGTAATAAAAAAATGTCAGCTCATTCCTCAAAGGCCTCTGCAGCACACAGATCTTAAACACTATTTTTACAACATCATTGTCCTCCTCAGTAAATATAAACTCATCCTGACGCCTCCATGTTAAGCTTTGAGAGTTACTCAGACAAGAGTGTAAACAGCTATTTTTTCTTTTGCTACACTCACAGTTACTCATCATCTCTGGATTTAACGTTCTCAAATATTACGGGGTCAAAGCATGAGACACACAAAGGAAAGAGAAAGAGATCAAGACAGACAGAATTAGATTAACCATTCCTGTCTCCACTAGGCATTAGAGTTGTCACATACAGTTCTGACTGCTAGTACACTTTAGTTGATTTAGAGCAGGTTTTTTCTTATTGAAATACCTAAATACAAACTGAACATGAGACTTTGGAGGGACACTTAAAACTACAGCCCCTACAGTTTAGTAAGAAACTTCTGAGCTAGCTTTAAACCAGCTAGCCCTTGTATGACTGCAGTAGCACAGACCTTGGGCCAGCCCTGTCACCAGAAGTATGGCCATGAAGCATCAGATTGTGTTTTTACTCAGGAAAATTATCAAGTTCAAAGATGTTAATTTGAGGGTCATAGCACAAGGCTTAACAGTAGCAATTCAGGTACCAACTTCTACCTTCTCCCGTCACCTGCTACTCACATTCTTTATTGCATCTGGCTCTTATGAAGTAAAACCAGAAAAGTGTTTGCTGCAAGAGCAAGATGAAGATTCACCATATGTAAGTAAAGGAAGATAAATGCTTGAGAATGTCTGGTGATCCAAAGAAAAGGATAACAGAAAATTATGCAAAAGCAAGTGTAACAGTTAATAAATTCAAATAGTTAGGAATAATTTCCAAAACGTGTTCTTGTATGGAAAAGAATTATTTAGTACTATCACATCCTCACATAAAACATGCTAGGGAAGTGCCAAGTATGATTTCAGCATCATCATTCAAGCATACAGCGTACTGAGGAGACCAGCAAGATAAAAAGGCCCATGCTGTGTTTATGGGTAAGAATATAGGGGAAGTCCAACATAGCAGATATCATGGTGGGATTCTGTTACAGACTGTCCAACCAGGGTCAAGAAGCAAAGGAAATATTCTACAAGCAGCTGGGAGAAGTCCCATAATTGCTAGGACTTGTTCTCATTGGAGACTTCAACTTACCAGATGTTGGCTGGAACAGCAGAGAGGAAACAGTCCAGGAGTGTATGTAAGATTGTTTCCTGACACAGCTACTGAGAGAGCCAACTTGGGAAGGCTCCCTGCTCAACATATTGTTCACAAACAGAGAAGGACCTGTGGGTGATATGAAGGTTGGAAGAAGTCCTGGGTTTTCAATTCTGGGGAAGTAAGGAGGGGGGTCAGTAGAACTGCCATCTTGGACTTCTGGAGAGCAGACTTTGACCTGTTCAGGAGACTAAACAGGGAGGCAGTCCTGAAGGGCAAGGGAGTCCCGGAAGGCTGGACATTGCTCAAAAGGGCAATCTTTAAGGCACAGGAGCAGGCTGTCCCTGTGTGCCATAATACGAACTGGCAGGGAAGACTGACCTGGTTGAACAGAGATCTTGGGCTGGAACTCAGGAAAAAAAGGAAGGTCTATGGCCTATGGAAGAAGGGGCAGGGCACTCAGGAAGACTATGAAGATTTAATGGGGATACCTGAGGAGAAAATTAAAAAGTCCAAAGCCCAACTAGAACTTAATCTGGCTACTGCCATAAAAGACAATAAAAAGTGTTTCTATACATACATTAACAACAAAAGGAGGACTAAGGAGAATCTCTATCTTCTGTTGGATGTAGGTGGAAATATAGTAGCCAAGGATGAGGAAAAGGCTGAGGTACTGAATGCCTTCTTTGCCTCAGTCTTTAATAGTATGACAAGTTGTTCTCTGGCTTCCCAGACCCCTGAGCTGGAAAAAAGGGAGCAGGATGAAACCTCCATACTCCGAAAGAAAATGGTCAGTGACCTACTACAACACTTAGAAACACGTAAGTCTATGGGGCTGGATGGGATTCACCCAAGGGTACTGAGACAGCTGGTGTTAAGTGCTCACCAAGCCATTTTCCATCATTCATCAGCAGTCCTGGCTAATGGGGGAGGTTCCAGTTAACTGGATGTTAACAAATGTGACACCCATCTACAGAAAGGGCCAGAATGAGGATCTTGGGAACTACAGGTCTCTAAGTCTGATCTTGGACCTAGGGAAGGTTATAGAGCAGATTATCTTGAATGCCATCATGTGGCACATACAGGACAACCAGGTGATCAGGCCAAATCATCATGGGTTTATGAAAGGCAGGCCTTGCTCAACTAACCTCATCTCCTTCTATGACAAGGTGACCCACTTAGTAAGGCTAAGGCTGCCTACCTGGACTTTAGTAAAGCTTCTGACATGGTTTCCCACAGCATTTCCCTGGGGAAACTGGCTGTTTATGGCTTGGATGGGTGTACACTTTGCTGGGTAAAGAAACAGCTGAATGGCTGCACCCAAAACGTGGTAGTGAGTGGAGTTAAGTCGAGTTGACATCCAGTCACGAGTGGTATTCCCCAGGGCTCAGTATTGAGGACAGTTCTGTTTCATGTCTTTATCAATGATCTGGACGAGGGGATTGAGGGCACCCTCAGTAAATTTGCAGACAACGCCAAGTTAGGTGGGAGTGTGGAAGGTAGGGAGGCTCTGCAGAGGGATCTGGACTGACTGGACTGGCCAAGGCCAGTGGTATGATGTTCAACAAGGCCAAGTGTCGGGTCCTGCATTTGTGTCACAACAACCCCCTGCAATGCTACAGGCTTGGAGAAGAGCAGCTGGAAAGCTGCCCAGTGGAAAAGGACCTGGGGTGCTGGTTGACAGTGACTGAATATGAGCCAGCAGTGTGCCCAGGTGGCAGGAAGGCCAACAGCATCCTGGCTTGTTTCAGAAATAGTGCAGCCAGCAGGACTGAGGAAGTCATTTATGTCCCTGTACTGGGCACTGGTGAGGCCACACATCGAATACTGTGTTCAGTTCTGGGCCCCTCACTCCAAGAAGGACATCGAGGGGCTGGAGCATGTATCCAAAGAAGGTCACTGAAGATGGTGAAAGGTCTAGAAAACAAGTCTTACAAGGAGTGTCTGAGGGAACCGGGGCTGTTTAGCCTGAAGAAAAGGAGGCTCGGGGGGGAAACCTTATCACTCTCTACAACTACCTGAAAGGAGGTTGTAGTGAGGTGAGAGTTGGTCTCTTCTCCCATGTAATAAGCAACAGGACAAGAGGAAAAGGCCTCAGATTGCACCAGGGGAGGTTTAAGTTGAATATTAGGAAAATTTTCTTCACAGAAAGGGCTGTGAAGCACTGGAACAGGCTGCCCAGGGAAGCGGTTACATCACTATTCCTGGAGGTATTTAAAAGATACGTAGATGTGGCATTTAGGGGCATGGTTCAGTGGTGACCTGGCAGTGGTGGGTTAATGGTCTTAAAGGTCTTTTCCAACCAAAAAAATTCTATGATTCTATGATTTGATGTACCCACTTTCTATATTGGAAGAGACAATGAACAGTAACTCTTTATTTATTTTATGCCACCCATAAGCCTCAGACAAATCCCTGGTGATCATTTTTCCATGCTGAAGCCTCATGTTCATAATATTTTACCCTTATCTTTAAATACTTCGCTCCCCAGGCTTTTAAGACAGCACTTTTTGCCACAACAAGGAACAAATCCATTTCCTCAAACAGGCAATGCAATTGCCAGACCCTGAACTCCATGGCAAATGGGTGCAAGCATTTTTCTGCACAATGAAAATGAACAGCTTGTCTTCTAAAGGAGCTATTGAGTTACCCTGATTGATTGGGAACTGGTAATATGCAGGGAACACACTTGAGACTTTTTCCACATTCTGAGTTCATTCTTGGCTATCCTCTCAGTTTAGCTTTACATTAGAACCTGGACTTCAAGGCTTGCATTATGTATGAGAATCTAGATAAGCTTACAGTATTAATTATTCCACACAGAAGAAAACCTGACAATTAGCAATTCAATGTATCATTTACAGCATAATAATAATAACAATTCCCTTTCTTCCAATAAATTGGGGCATAACAACTGCATCACTTTGCCGTTTTGACTCCTCATTCTTAAGTTACAACTTTACAGGTATGCTCCTATTAACTGCAACAATTATGAAAATGAGCTCTATCACATGAACTTTTGACTGGGATCCATTACAGTGTCATTCTGCCTCTCCCACTAGAGATTCTCCATCTAGAATATCATGGTTTCACAGTTCAGGATGCTTTGTAAAAGCAATTTATCTGCCACCAGCATGCCTGGGATACTAGCATCACTTTACTACATGAGACATCCTCCAGAGCTCTATTAGTCTGAGAGGGTTAACAGAAATTAACACACAGAACACAGGTTTTGGTGTTGTCAGTGTGAAATATATTTACATACACTATACAAAATACTAAGGTGTTGAGGAAAGGGGTTTGATGATAGCACTACTTTAATGAGCCTGTAAAATCCTGCTCTTGTGCTAAGTACAGAGCAACAGTAGCAAGATTAAAATTTAAGTATTAAAGAGGATGTGAGTCGATAAGGTGAACACTGATGAAGGTCAATAAAATGAGCAGAGACAAAAGTCACAGCCTCCTATTCTAGCAGTCTCAAGTAGTATTTAAGGGCCCATCTTACACAAACACTCAGGGGAATGAGGCATAGAATCACAGAATCACAGAATGTCAAGGGCTGGAAGGGACCTTGAAAGATCATCCAGTCCAACCCCCCTGCCAGAGCAGTATCACCTAGACCAGATCACACAGGAACTTGTCCTTGATATGCCTAAGGATAGTGCCGAGGATAAGTTGCTCCATTATCTTTCTGGGGATGGAGGTGAGGCTGACCGGTCTATAGTTGCCTGCATCTAGGAAGGACAAAAGCCCTTCCTATTATTAGGCTAAAGAGAAAGAGAATGGAAGACAGGCCCTCTGACATAGTGAGGAAGAAGTTTTGACAATCTGACTTACTGGAGCCATGATGACAATGCCATAATATTCAGCAGCAGGAAATGATTAAGAGGAAGATCAAGGTAACCATCTCACGTTCAGTAAGCTCAATTATATTAGAAGTGGAAGGCACAGCAGATAGACAGGTAGAGTCTATGAAATGATAGGAACGGTGATCAGAAAGAGATGTAACAAAAGGGTAAGTTAGGAAGACATACTAAAAAAGAAAAAAATAAGCCAATGCCATGCAGGGGTGAGTTCCAGGAACTGCCACCACATCACAAATACTTGTGGGTTTGGTTTTGTTTGTTTGTTTTCTGGGGAAGAGATGGGGCTGGCTAAGTTACAAGGTGCAGAGATGCAGCCCTGTGAATGCAACACTCCCTGCTCCACGGCTGCAATGCTCCACTGCATTCAGCCTGAAGTAACAGTCCCCACCCATCAAGATGGAGCACAGAGTGCTCACCCAGCAGCTTACCAGTGCTTATCCATTAAAGATGCACTCCCGTGCTAAAAAGGCAAGGATGATCACTAACAAAACCCTCAGTTGAGCCATGTCTCAACACACTGTAACAGCCTACAGAATTAATTTGTTTATTGTTACAGAATGCAAGACAAAGATCTCAAAAGCATCCCTGTCCTGGAGCTCCACTGAAACAAGCTAACCCAGTGTATTCAAATTTGAAAAATGAATGTGTTCATCTTCAGTTAAGTTGCTTTCCCAATGATCAGCACACTCATAAAAAACACCATGATAAAGAAAATCCACATGAAAAACCTGTCCATCACTTTTGCAACTTTTTTCCATTCAATTCCTTTGGCCCGGTTTGCTTTATGGTCTCGAACACAATTAGCAATATACTCAATGTTTTTAATTAGCATTTTGTAACAGGAACAGCAATTAACAGTCTCCCTAACATTTTCACCGTGAACTCTGTAGTTTTTATTCAAATTGCTATTCAGCTTCTCCTTGAGATCACAATCATTATTCCTACTGGAAACATGACTCCTTACTTCTTTGTGCCTCCTCTGACACCCATCATCCACCTCTAACTTACATTCCTCTTCCTTCTCCCTTTTTGGACTTGTGCAATTTTCACCCACATCATAAACAAAAAAGATTTTTGACATGTAGTCCAAAATAACCACCCTGGCCCATTGTGGAACAGGCTTTGCTTCTGAGCCACAGTGATGGAGATTCATGATAATGATTGTCAATGCAGTGGAAGCTGTGATCATGGTCATAGTTGCTATATAATACTTTCCTGAAAGACAAGATAAAATCATATTAAAGTTGCTCCCCCTACAGAAAAGAAAATCAATGCAAACATAACAATGTGACAACATAGTGCTAACCATAAATACAAGTGAAAACAATGTTTACTGATTCTCTGTACTTAAGTCATACTTAACATTTTCCAAAAAAAGATTAAAGCCATTAAAGTAGAACCTCACACTCATTATTGGCACGCCTTTATCAGATGAGTGACTCGTTAGTATGCTAAATATTCGCGAGCCACAACCTCTGATTCTTGAAATACACCCATTCAGAAAGCAGTTTAAAAATGTTTATCAGAAGCCTTGCTCATTTTCCAAAATTCCAGTGTTGATGGCTTCACGTGGCACATTAGAAATCCCACTTCCTGATGTATTAACAAAAGTGATGATAGCACATTGTTGGACCCATTGACACACCCCACACCAGCAGATGGGTGCCTTCACCTTCGCACAGGTCAGTGAATATCCAGACCTCACTGGTATGCCCAACTAGTGTGCTGACAGCTAAGAGGGCAGGCACAGAGCTGAAGGGTGGGTCCATTGCCTGCTGGGATTTCTGCTCTGGATTTTCTTCAGACTGTACAAATTTTAGCATGGCTAGTACGAACAAGGACAAAGCTCATTCTGGCCAGGAACAGATAGCAAATACAGTGAATACAAGCTGTGCCACTCAGCCACTGCTTTTCACAACTGAAGTACACAGCTGAGCAGCTAACCTACTGTGGCTTGTAGCTATGCAAAGAGGCAGCTCCCAGCCTCTTCCCAGCAGGAAAAGCAAGGTGGTGACACAGGATGCACCACAGACAACCGTGATTGCAGGGTACAGAAAGTCCATATTCTAGGTGGGAGTAGTTACTACTAGGGTGCAAAATGCATTCAGTAGTCCTATTCATTGACCAGTGTTTTGTCTCAGTTAAGCCACGCAGGTTTTTATATACACAGTAATAACGAGAATACAAAATAACAAGACCTGAATTATCTTAATGAAGCTGAAAGACAGCATGGAGACAGCAGTATTCCAGAAATCCCACCAAGGCAGTTGGGCAGCCTCATGCCCCAGAGGACAGATCAGCCAAGGGCAGGAGGAGGGTCCTGACAGGTGTCAGATGGGACAATGTGGAACACCACCCTTTCACTACACGTCAGCTCTTCTGAACACTCAGATGTAAATTAAAATTCAATGCAATAGATTGCCAGGCATTACAATTCAATGTAACAATTGTCAGATATTGTCAACCCTGAGTGTCCCAGCCAGGCCATCCAAACATCTGCATCTGACAGAAACAGTCTGACCTTGTGCTTACAGCTCTTGCTTACACTTCAAACACTGGTTCTAAAATAGTTTTTTATTCTGAGTTTTATTACAAGACATGATAAAAAAAAAAAACCAACAAAACTCTAAACATCTACCTATGTTCAATAAATACAAAATAGCTAACTAGCTAATAAATAATTTTAAATAAACACAAAATAACCTTACAGAGCTGCAGCATACCTGTGCAATTTCCACACACATTTTAAGTACTTCTCTATGTTTTAAAAATGATGCACCTTTATCTTCCCAGAAGCCACAAATTACATACAGTTTCCCTGACCTACAGCCCTGCTATTAATAAGCCATGTTTAAAGACAAACCATGCAAAGCTCACCTATTAAAGGTACATTTTCAGAGGGAGGCATGATCTCTGCAACCATCAGCTGGAACACAGTCAGAGCAAGAAGAACCGTAACGCCCAGAGAAACTTTTTCCCCGGAGTCTGCAGGGAGATAGAACCCCAGTGGGGCCAGGAAAGAGATCAAAATGCAAGGAAGCAATAGATTAAATATGTAGAAAGAAGACTTCCTTTTCAAAATCAGTGTGAAGGTCACATCTGGATAAGGCTCAGAGCAGCAGCCATAAGTGATGACGTTCTTAACTGCTGGCATACCATGGATCTCCCATTCCACATCTTCTACAAAGTCAGAGAGGTCACCACTATCAAGAGAATTGATGATGTCTACCTGATTACCATTATAGGTCCAGGACCCAAATGTAAGGTTGCACTGCTGGCTGTCAAAAGGAAAATAAGATACATCCACTACACATGAACTCTTTGTGATAGCAGGTGCATCCCAAGTGATTTTTCCATCGTATCTCAACACAACATTAGTATTCACTGGTTCTGAAAAGTCATCATCGGCCCTAAAAGACAGAAAAGTGACAGTCAGGATTGATGGGAACAACCTAGAGTGTGGGACAGGGAAGGCAGGGTGAGGAGGAAGGCCCTTACTTCACACCATTAAAAGTCTGATTCTCAAATCCTATTTATATTTATACTGAATTTTAGTGGGAAATTACTATTCACTGTTATTTACAGGTACCACTATGCATTAATGCCAAATGTCAGCACTGCCAAATTATGTTGTATTAGTTTGCCATAGCTTCTTCAAACTTGATCTCAAACAGGGTACAGTAGGATAAGAATCCATTCAAAGATGAAAATAATCTGCTGGTCACTACTGGCCTGGGAAAGAAGACGGGGAGTGCAGCCTACATTTACCACCTTTCTGTGGACAATCTTCAGGGCTCTTCAGCAGCCTCTGCAGAAAGACTGATAGGGTATTCTGTTCCCAGTGAAGGGAAATTCAGAATGGCTTTGCTAAATGCCAATTCCTGTCTATGGCTTTATTGCAAAATATTTAGCTGATCAACAACAAATGTTAAAAGAACAAACATACCCCTTGCTAAGGTAAGGTAAAGTGATGAAAGTTCAGATGCTGTGGGTCAGTTCTTCCTTCAACCCTCCCTCCCTCAGACAAATATTCAAGTGGATTTCCTCCAGCCACACTCACTTGTTATATAGAACAATATCTGGTCTCCAAACCAAATTGCTTGGAATCCTGATAGAATCCAACCCATCATATTTATCTTTGTCCCATTTGAGGTATGCATCATACCAGCTTTGTCGAATCCATAAGTAAGCTGACAAAATTTGGTTCCTTTCATCCTGCATAAAAATGCAGACATATTTCTAGCCAAAGGTGACAAAATCACATCTTAGATGCAGACAGCATTTGTTCTATAACTTTAAAATAGTGCCCAAAACAGGCCAGAATACTGACAGGCCACAAGAGTACTTCTCAGACAGGTACATATGCCCACATACTGTAGAGGGAACTCATCTATTTGCACTTTGTCTTGTTCAAACTTTCTCCCTCCCGCACCCTCTGTAGCTTTAAAAACCACAGTTGTGTAAGGCTCTCAGCGTATTAAGAATTTCCTTTTGTGAACTTCAGAATATGAAACAGCTAACAGATTCAGTCTAACAAATACTCTGAAAGCTTGGTGAGGCCTTGAAATTGTAATTCAGGGGTTACAGAAGTGATTTTCCATTCTCCTTCCAGACACATTTTCTTTTGCCTTACAAGTATGTCTGGCTGAAGTAAATTTACAAAAAGATTACTGAAAGCTAAAATAGAGAGTTTGTGCAGACATCTTAGAAAAAGCATTTGCTCTTTCTGTTTAAAACTCAGCAAAAGTTGCCTGCAGGGTGTGATACCACCACCTAACTACAAAACAAGTCTTAATAATTCAGCAGCTCTTAAGTTTGCAGACTTATAATGGAAGTCTTAGTGTTGCAATCAGTTAAGAATCTACAAAGAACTGGAGAAAGTGACTTTCAAGTGAGGAAGCATTACTGAAGTTGTCACACCAAAAGGCAAGCTGCTTTTCCTAGCCAAGCACAAGGTACAGCTAGTACATTTCTGCACATCTTTTTTAAAAACAAACCAAAACAAAACAAACAGAACCATGTCTTACCATGTCTCTTACCATGTCTTTAATTTGGGACAATGTGATCTGAAGGGTGACATTCAGTACTTTATCTGTATCTTCCACTGGTATTAGAGCATTTGAGTAGTCTTCAAACAGTTCATTAAACAGCATGTGAGCATATTTTCCTTTGGCTGACTCTACAGCTAGATAACAGATTTGTTCATTATACCAGATTAAGCACTGAGCAGTACTAGAAGATATCCTCATTCTACAGCTTCCAGTAGTATTTGTTATAACTATCATTCATATATGGTAAACACCATTTAGTGCAGAAACAGAAGTATACCCAATGAAGCTACTCAAATAAGGACACCATTCACCTGTAGTGAATGAATAGCTAACTCTAGCTTTTCACAGCCACACAGAAAAAAACCCTCTGCATCCAGAGATTTCTGTCTTTTTTAAAGGTAAATATAATTACTTTTATTTTACCAATGTCTTTCATAGGCATAGAGATTATTGACTTAGTCATACATCTGCCAAGCTAAAATTAGAAGCAAGTCAAGGCAAACCTGCTCCCAGGTTAATGACTTGTGATATCTCCCAAAATGCAGCACTGATAGATCCGTGCTCTTTTCAGAATTTACTCTTTTTCTTTTTTTAACTACCACCTAGAAGAAGTCTGAGCTGCTTTTCTTCACAAACTGGCAGGTGCATGAACACATCCTTGCACTAACATCTTCTCCAAACCATGTATTTGGAGATGCTTCTTGCTATCCAAACTTAGTCACTAAGGCTAATTCACTGAAACTTTAGGTTTTAAACAACACTTTTGCTGCTCCATGCTGTTTTGTGCATCACATATTTTTCTAGGCAGTCTCTGTATTACCTTTAGATAGACTCACGCATTTCTGCAAGCAAAGGGCAAGGACAGTAACACTCACAAGACTTGTGCAAACGCCAGCTGGCACTATGTAGGAAGCAAGTGCTTTGGAGTACATCCCTCTTCAGTTACTCACAGTGGCTTCCTGGACTAATGAGAGTTCAAAGGAAACCTTCCTGATCAAAAAGAAATCCTAACAACTCCAAGTTTCACAAAGAGCATTTAAGTTCTGGTTGTACATGATTATTCATTTTGTCTATGCATCAGTAAGACAAAGTAAAATTATACAGATGAAAGACTTCTGGACCTCAGCCATGTAAGACACCTCAGGACACCAGCTCCTTTCTGAGTAAAATAAACCTCAATGCAATGTTTAGCTATCAAGCAGTATTCTCACCTTGAAGCATCACTGCTGCAAACAGCAACCAGAGAGAGATGGAAAAGGAGGACAAGCTATTTCTCTTCATTTCTGGACCTTTAATAAAACTGTTCACTCAAGGGCACAAAAACGTTTATCACCATCCAAAACTAACAAACAAACAAAAATAAATCAAGTTGCACAGCAACGTAAAGATGCTGAGGCACTGATGAGCTGCTAGAAGCAACTCTGTCCTCCCTCAAGAGCTGTCAGAGTCCTAGAGCAATCGATGGTCTTTGTCCCTGCCACCGTCTGGGGTTCTAACGAACCCTCCCTCTCTCGGTAACCTGAGAGCTGCCGGCTCTGAAGCTAATGCTGAGGGAGAAGACAAACACATGGGCTAGCAGTAGGAAAAGTATATTCCAATGCATTTTTTGCTACTAATGTAAGATTTTGATCAATTTATGAAGAACCCTTTCACGTTTCTTTGGCTGGCCACCTTCTATTGCCCTTATGTTCAGCAATAGCCTGCTCAGAAACAGTTCTGTGGAACCTGTGGATGCTCATAAAGAAGTGATCTGCCTCAGTACTTTAATTGATATAGTCACACTGTACATCACACATGCACTATGTCACACAACAACAAAAACAACCCACTGCCCACCTACTCCAACGATGACAAAAGAAGGTTTCAATCTACTCAAGTGGTGCCACATGGAAGACATGCAGCTACACCAAAATCAGACAACACAGGCAGCATTTGCAGTAGCCCAATATCACTGGGCTTCCACAGGTGTAGACAATTCTAAGACCATTACTCAGCACAGTAAATAAGGAGCAAAACTGGACTCTGCAGAAAAAAAAATGCCATTTCCCAATACATTACAGGTGAACTTGACAAGACTTCGCAAAGAATTAGTTACTAGACAGCTCTTGCATTTAGCCAAAAGACTTACAGGAGAGAAATATGAATATGTGGTATGAAATACCACACCTGGCCTCCCATCTACCCCAATGGTCAGAACTTCATTAGCTCTGTCTATATTACTCATGTTGCCAGGTTGGTTTCCTAGTACTACAGGCATTTTCTTACAAGTTTTTCACAGACAAGAAGAGATGACTTCTTCCTTTTCACAGTACAATCCATCCTTCTTCATATACTGCAGTCCATTTCACCATCCTCTTAGAACAGGTAACAGAAAAAAAGTCACTAAAATAGAAAGGTGAAAATATAGAATGGACTCATGGGAAAAAAAAAAAAAAAAAGTCCAGAATAGTTCAGATCCACACAAAATATAAAGTACTGATGCTTTACTCTTGTGTAGTCTTTTGGCTAGAAGGAAGCTGATCCCTCCATAAACACAATTTCTATATACTAGCACTCCTGGCACTCACTGGCTAATGTTTATGCTTTCAAGGGGTCTATAAATCAATGACACTATGGACAGGTTCAATAGGTAAGCAATAAATAATTTCAGTCAAAGCCCCTGTAATGACATCCATCTCTGTCATTTAATTTGCTGAATTGTCAATGGGAAAAAAAAAGTGAAAAACACTTTAGAAGTCAAAAAGGTGAGAGCAGCCCATGGCCACTATGTAAGAACCTACTTTTTCTGTGGGAAGAAGTTATATGCTGTTAGAGACAACAAAAATCAGAGACAAAAGAGGAAAGATTTTTCCATACAGTCAGATCAATGTGTTCTCAGGAGATACCTTTAGTCTAAAGTACATGGCTGTTGTGTCAGCAAGTAGCAACTGCTTCACTTCTCTTACAGTAATTACAAGAGTGATCAGGGGTACTGCTTTGCATATGTTGCTATAAATGCTGCTGGAACCAAGACTAAGCTTGCTTTGTCACAGGCTTAAGACAATCCTGTGACCTGTTACCCCAGCAATACGTATCTGCCAAGAGGTGCAGACTGATGTACTTCAATTTGCACAGGGTCACGTATATTAAAGAACCCTGTAGCTTTATTGTAGTAACATCTTCTTGAAAGAATATATATATTCCATATATTATTCAATAAATTTGCAAAAGGGTAGATCATAATCATATTTCTGGTCATCAAATATATACAGTGGTTGCCATATATTGAACATACAGTCAGGCAAACATAAGAACATATCTACAAGAACACGCTTGTTATGACAGCGATGATGCATTGATTACATAGTGCTTGTAAAAAATAAAACTAAAATAAATGCAAAAGCCTTTTCAAAATTAAAAAATTAAAAAAAAAAAAAAAAGTTACTAATCTCTAGTGTGTTAGACCATTTGGCTTCTTTACATTTGTCCACAAGTAATCTGATCTGCAATTTTAATCTAAATGTTCCTAATGTAGATAGTTTGTGTGAAAGAGTATTAACATCAATCATTGTTCATTGATGGGATAGATTCATCTACAAACACATCCTTCCTTAGAATATAGTTTTAAGTTGTGGCATAAACTATGGCAATACTACTCCCAAATCAAACATCCAGTTTAACAGTTGAATGGAGCTTAAATTTATAGTTAAGCAGTTCTCTATTTTACAGTAATAAATTCTGCTGCAAATGCAGGAATTAATATAAAGCACAAAGCCTCTTACAAAGATAATTTATGAAGAGTCACGGATCTTAGGTAGAATCAAACCATTTACCTCTCCAAGAACTAGACACTTTCCCAGCAAAAATCAGTTACCTTGTTAGAGTACATTTGCCAGCAGATGGCTCCATTAGCTTGCCTACCGATCTACCCAGCTAGCCAAGACGATTTTTGTTTTATCACACAAAAATCACATCACATTTTAATCTACGTTGACTAATTTCGCTGATTATTTGCCTTACATTTGAAAGAAAACAAGCAGAGACAAGATGTTCTTTCAAGGAAAAAAGATAAGCAGAAGGAACAAAACCACTTAGTGGCTGAATGTAGCTCTCCTATCTGCCTACCATACATGAGACCAGTCACGAGGAGGTTTCATGGTGAGCCACTATGTATCATGGTCAACAACTGTACAATACAAACCCATCTTTAGAGTACGGGACACTTCTGCTGATGCAGAGGACAGTTTAAGGTCCCTGGCACAACATCCAACCCTACTTTCACATACTTTGTTCAAACGTTTGACTTTGGGAGAATGTTTATGGGCTATTAACAGGGCAGAACTCGCATGTCCATGCTTACATTCAGTGAAATGAGAGTGTACCATTCACTAGTGCACTGAGCTTGTCCAACACTCACGTGACAAATAACTTTTTATGGTTTCAGACAAGCACACAAGCTGTTATCAAGGCAACATCAAAAAAAGAAATTAAAATCTGAACACAGTGGATGCCATGTAAGGGAAGTCTGACTTTGCATGAAGTTTAGGGACAGACTGAAGTGGACATGACATGGAAGGGATCTCTTTCCTATTAAAACTTCCAACTTTAGCTATTTATCATAGCCAAACTATAAGCAAAGCAGGAATGTATCTTAAAAACATTTTAAAATCTGTTCTTTCAATTAATCAAATCTTTCCTCTCCTGCTTAAAAAATCAATTTGCTCCCAAGGGAGTGGTTTTGACATGCGTGTTTTCAGAATTATTTTTAATGGATTTTTTTTTTCTTTATAAAAGCATTAAGAGTTTTTAAGCCAATTGGAGGAAAAGCTACAGATACTGTACTATCACAGGCCTCAAGGCTGTCTGTACCATTTATAATCCATCCCTTTATCAGAGAACAATAAAGAACAGATTGGTTTCTAAGCACAGTTTGTAAGAAGTGTCTCACAGTCTGCTTCTACTTGCCTTCCTGCCAATTTTCTCAGAAGCTGTTGCATTCACATTCTTCACAGCATTTGCTACAGAATATTATCTTGTGATGGGGTCAAGAAGCACACTAACTCTTCAGAGTCAGACTTCTGTCCTTAGACTAACTGAAATCTTAACAGCACGGGTAACAACAGCTCTTCTTGCCAGTAGAATAGGCTCACTGTGCCTGCTTTGGAGAAGCACTTCATTTAGATGCAGCATGTTTCTCCTCACCTAATTTTTTCTCAGCCACATACTGCCTCCTCCTTCCTTCTCTCTAAAAATACCCTATCACATAAACCATCAGACTCATTCATATTTTCTTCCACCCCATTGTACACATGGAAGATAGGAAATACATAAGGAAGCGTTCACAATGTCAGGTCATGAGATAATTAAGAATATTAGTCACATTTTCCAGAGATGGGAAATCCTAATTTACATGTTACAGTTGTGAGTTTTTCTGAGTATAAATTTTATTTGGGTCCACTTACACAGGCAGCTCGTCTGACCACCGCCCAACATCTGAAGTAGAGAAATCTTATTGCATTAAGAGGTAACGTAATTTGGCAGAAACTAAACCCCCTTGCATTCCAGCTTGTCCTCAGATATTAGAGGGTCTGGGAGCCACTAGGCTTAGAGGCTGAGTGATGTTCAATGTGGTGCTATTAGTCAAATACTAGGGATACACTTAATAGCACACTGCACTTCCCATCTGGTCATGACCACGGCAAGCTATGTGATGGGTAAATTTTACCCAGTTTGGCACTGTAAGTCCGGTCATGGTCAGTATATTGAACTCTCACAATTCTGGACTCACAGAATATGTTTGGTTGGAAGAGACCTTCAAGATCATCTAGTCCAACCTTCGACTCAACACTGCAACCTCACCGGTAAATCACATCCCTAAGCACCAGGTCTACACGCCATTTAAATGCCTCCAGGGATAGCGACTCCACCACCCAGGGCAGACCATTCCAATGTTTGATAACCCTTTTGGTGAATAAATGTTTCCTAATATCCAGCCTAAACATCCCCTGGGGCAACTTGCACCCATTCCCTCTGGTCCCGTCACAACTCACTTAAGAATGTGCTGCACTTTCTATCTAGTTGCGATCTATGGACTCACACAGCCAGACATGAAGAGTCTGGTGGCACCTGCTGAGAAACGTTTGTGGCTGGCGAAATGAACAGTGCAGTTTATTGAAGCAACAGGAATACAGGTTCTTGTGGATTGCCACTGATAAATATACTGTCTGCAAAAGCACGTGCAAATATCAAGACTGTAAATAATACAGCTTGGCTACAAAACACATTAAGTTTTAAAAATAGCTCTGTAGTGTTTTCTAAGTTTTTCTGAGGAAGCACTTGGGATAGTCCCAATCTTACCCAAAGGCATCTCGCGGGGGGGGGGGGGGGGGGGGGGGGGGGAGAAGCTCCGCCCAGCAACTGATCCCCGAGTTGAGGGGTAGGGTGCAAGGG
>JANHGN010018973.1:0-22895 GCA_024605025.1 Megaceryle maxima | reverse complement strand
ATGTGCATTTTTTTGTGTGAGCATGCGTTCAACTCAAAACTAGCGATTTGGTTAAGTAGAAAAGGGAGAGTGTGAGGATAAAAAGGACAGGTAAGAAGCTCAGCCCATCAACTGATCCCAGAAGTCAGAGGTAGTCTGCAATGGTATCTTCCCTAACATCCCCCCCTTCTTAAGCAATTTTTATATTGTTTCTTATCTTTCAAGTGGATCTTGAGTGAATCAAGTCATAAATACCTTTATTATGACTGGTGCAAAATTCTCTTGCTTTGCTTTTAAAGATATAGATGAAGAAAATTCAGGGTGCAAGCTGTGTGAGGGGTGGTCACATTTTGAAGGCGGGTAGCCTTTGGGATAGAGGTTTGTTTTGATACTATAATGAGATTTTAATGAACAAAGTTCACACAAAGGACAGCATTTTGTAAAAAAAAAAAAAAGAAGACTGTTGACCCAGGGTGGCAAATATGCAGATTATCAGTTCCATGGTACCATAAAATTACCATCTTCTGCAATAATTCACAGAGTCTGGTCGCAGAGTCTTCACTCTGCTCCACCCTCTGTGCTGTTATGCAAACAGCATCGTCCAGGGAACCACTGTGGAATGGATTCCTTGCATACCAGCTGCAGCTGCCCTCCATGCTGGAAGTTTCTTCTATATTATGCCTTTCCTCCACCTGCAAGCAATGCTGTGCCTTTAATATAAATTTAATTTCCAAGTCAGCTACATTAATTATTCCATATACTCTATCCTGTGACTATAGTCACTCAAGCTTCATAATATTTAAAAAAAACCCCAAACATTTGGGAATGTCACATACACAACTGTGGTAAGGATTATCAACTACACATAAATCTGTGGGGATATCAGAGGGGTTAAGCCCTTAATCATAAGTCAAAGTTTAACATACAGGGCAGTTGTCAAAGCAAAACACAATAGAGTGTATGTTAACAAAGCAACAGTAGGGTGAAGCATTTTGTTGAAGATTACTGGAGCAGATGGCAACCATCCAAAAAGAGTGTCCACCATTCATGTCCTCCCTCTTTCTTGACTCCTTCCAACACTTGATGGACTCGACTGACTTCCACATCATGATGGACAGTAATTAGAGTCCTTTGTCCATTTTCTCAGGCCTGTTTCAACAACAGGTTCCAGATCATCATGTCATAGTAGTTTCTTCAGCAATGTAAGATTCATTCCAACAGGGGCAAGTGGCAAATCAGCATGTAGCTAGACTGCAGCAATTGGTAAGAAGCTACAGGAGATGAATAATGAAAATCACATCCTACAATTTTTATAAGGTTACAAACACAAATGTTTGAGTGATTATTTGTATCTACAATAATGTCATCTACAAATACAAAGTTACAAAAAGTTCTCATGCAAACCCTTTTCCAACGTATATAGTTTCTAGGGTTTCATCAGGATGTATTTTGAAATGACAAACATTTTGTTTGGTGTCAAGACAAATGTCTTGTGCCTTAATGGTATTGCTTTCACAAATGAATCCTTGAATGCATGCATCAACACCAACAGTTCACCATTTATTTCCATTCTGCTGGGCCCATGCTCTGTATTCTGTTGGGTAGAGTATAGTTCCATGGTGATTCAACCCCAGTACAATGATTTGGTGTATGGGATATGCCTAAGCATTGCATATCCTTAAGACAAAAACTGTGGCTTTATTCTCAGTGTGATCATAGGTGAAATTAACCAGATGCCACCAGGATTGAAACTCCTTCTCAAATTCAATTGCATTATTACACATCACTTTCTGAATTTCAGTAGGTAATGTGCCTTCTTCACCTTGCCTTATAATCACAGCTGACATTGAGTGCATCCATAGTTGCGCTTGGATGCAGCTAAGAGACAACGAAACATTGCTTTCAGTTGCATTAAGTGCATCCATGATCAACTGACGGTTGTTTTTACCAGTTTCTTCCCACTGAGGTAACATATTTGATAAAAGCCATTGGTTAGTTCCCAGAGCTAAGAGAGAGGATGATTAAAAATGTTTCAAGCTATTTACATCACCAGTTGCCATGACCAGTTTATTTGCCAGTACTTCAGCATCTATGCTGTTTAAGATTCCCAACCCTGTTCCTACGATACTGGTCACATCTCTTTGATCACATCGAGAAGGTGAGGGTTTGTCCATCCAACCACGCTGACCATCCTGCCTAAGCAGTAGTTATGATCAGCTGGTTCAGTGGTTAGAAACACTTCAGGATCCCAATAGCCTCTTGTTTCTTTCTCACTTAATAAGATTCTGTCCCCCACCATAAAGGAAATTTGATACACGTTCCATCTCAGATTTCTCTGCACGTTTGGAATACTTTTACTGCAACACCGCTAATTCAGCCATAGACCAAGAAAACTTAGAGGAAAAATACCCCAGACACCATATGAGCATTACCATCCCCCTTGTCAGGGACTTCGGTTCTAATCAATGGTCACATAAGTACAGGTTCTGGAGGACAATAAGAATGTTCCACCAGAGCTTCAGTATCATCATCATTCCAAAAGTCATCATCATCTTTCAGGATCTGCACATTGCATTAATTTTCAAATTTGTTTAGCTGAGACCAAGGATGGTATTTGGCTCAGTGAAAGATTTCATTTTTCCTGTATTTATCTCTTTCTCCTTTCATCCAAGGCCAATAACATTTTAAGTTCCTAATTCTTTGAATTTTGATTTTCAGTTTTGACATAGGGTCTCAATACAGCTCCCCTTTCTCACTGGGAGCTGGCATCACTAATGTGATTTAAATCTCCCAGGAGATACAAGAGATTTGGTTCCTTTTCATCAGGTGGAGTCTAATATACCTTCACTCACTCCAAATCCTCCAAAGGAAAGGTTTATAGCTTCTGGTTCTTTGCTTGCACTGCTGAGAGCTGTTTGGAAATGTATTTATTTTTTCTATTGCTCTTGCAAGGCTTTTACAAGATCTTGAAGGGATTTAATTATTTCACTCTCCATTTGTTGGTTAGTACATTTCTCTTCATCCTTCCAATGTTTTTTGGTCCACTCCTAGCCAGTCTGGGAAGGGGCAGAGTCATATTTTTGCAGTATATTATCAATGGCAATCCTACTGACTACTCCAACTTTCTATTGTGTTAAATAATTTGGCAGACACTAACCTCCCTTGCATTCCAGCTTGCCCTCAGATGTTAGAAGGGCTGGCTAGGCTTAGATTCCAACTGATGTCCAATTGGGTGCTCTAAGTCAAATATTAGGGATACACTTCATAGCACTGCACTTAGTGACTGGTCACACCTGTGGCCAGCTAAGTGAAGGGTGCAGTTTACCCAGTTTGGCATTTTAAGTCTGGTTACGTCCAGTATATTGAATTCTTACTATTCTGGATTTACTTTTATACCTTTCCTTCATGTGCAAACAATGCTGTGTCTTTAATATAAGTTTAATTTCCCAGTCACCTCCAGTAATTATTTACAGAATGTTAAGGGTTGTAAGGGAGCTTGAAAGATCACCTAGTCCAATCTCCCTGGCAGAGCAGGACCACCTAGAGCAAGCCACACAGGAACACATCAAGGCAGGTTTCAAATGTCTCCAGAAAGTAGACTCCACAACCCCTCTGGGCAGCCTGTTCTACTGCTCTGTCACCCTCACCATGAAAAAGTTTTTCCTTAAATTTCTTTGGAATCTCCTATGCTCCAGTTTTCACCCATTGCCCTTTGTCCTATCCTTGGACATTGCTAAGAACACAAACATTTTGACCCTAGAAGAGATGCATTATTTCATGTAATCTAAAATGCAGCACATTCATCCTTTTTCACGAGGATGCTTACGAGTCAACTGGTATTTTGTTGTCCTTGAGAAGCATTCAGTATCTAACAGGGTTAAGAGCAAAGCTATTTGTACTGGGTCTGACTGAGCTGGAGTGAACTTCCCCTGGGCAGCCCTCCCAGTGCTGTGCTTTGCACTGAGAGCTGGAAAGGTGATAAAACAGTTGTGGCCACTGCTGAGCAGGGCTTGCACAGCACCAAGGCTGGTTTTCCAACATTTCCCCTGCAGTGGGATGGGGTGGACAAGATCTTGGGAGGGGACACAACTGAAGACAGATGACCCAAACTGACCAAGGGGATATTCCGTACCATGGGATGTCAGCTCAACAATAAAAGCTAGGAAAAGGAGGAGGAGAGGATCGGCTTGTCCTCTGGAGGAACTGCTACATGTTTAAAGCCCTGCTTCCCAGAAAAGGGGCCTACATTGCCTGCTGATGGAAAGTAGAGATGAAATCTTTGTTTTCTTTTGCTTCTGTGTGCACAGCCTTGCTTCACTTTTCATTGAACTGCCTTTGTCTTAACCCACAAATTTCATCTTATTTTATTCCCCCTGGGCCAGCTGAGAGGAAGAGACAGAGGAGTGATAGAGCAGCTTCATGGTCACCTGGCATCCAGCCAAGGTCAAGCCTCATACTATTATATATTTTTACTTATCAGAAAGCTATTTTATATACAGCTCTCTCACTGGAACAGTTCCAGCTTTGTATCATTCCTAGGAATGGCTCTATTCAAACCTGAGCCTAGACACTGTTCCAGATCACAGGTTTGCTCTGACAGGCAGCCTGATGCTTCAAACCAAACTGGACTGGAGAAATCTTCCTGTGCCGTTACATGGGTGTAGGCAGACTCAAGCATCTTCCCCTGCATGGTCACTTGAGCCATGAAAGAGAGCATGCTACCTCAGCTATCAGTGCAGATTGAAGACAACTCTAGGTTCCACAGAAAGCAATTCCTTCAGCTTGCATACCAGTATCTGAAGAACACTGAAGGGCAACAGTTTAGATACTAACTCAAAACTGAAGTTTCACTCTTAACATTAAAAGCAAGGGCAAAGGAAGGAAGATACCTTTAAAATGATACTAAAACTCATGTTCACAAGGATATGTGCATAAAGGGTCTGCCATCCCCTGAAAACATATGCTTTCCTGATAAGGTCATATTGTTACTGTACCAGTACAGTGGAGAAAACCCTCTAAGATTTGTGTTGGAGCATTAGAAGGCAGGCGTTCTTTCGTGCAGCACAGGGTGCATGGGGGATTGCTCCACTTAATGGGTGCTTAGTTATGGGGGTGGGTTAAATACAATTTCAAATATACGTATTTATTATATTTCTAAGAACAGATTAACACATTCATGTTTTTCCTAGAACTCAATAGATACAAATGTCCTTGACACATGCATGCTCAAACTGGTTGGTGGTCACCTGAGGTCCTCTGGTGGTTATCAGTAGCCTTCCTGATGGTGTTCATTAGTTGACCCTTATTCCTGTGCATGATCAGTTCATCCCTTGTCCATTCTTGCATAGACAAGGCCAGTTTGTTCTGGTCTAACTTTTTCTATCAGTCTTGCTCAGGGACATGGTATCTCAAGGCTTCCTCCTTATCCCACTGCACAATAAAGAATTTAGCTAACTAGACTCTTACAACATAAGCAAAGTATTCATCCTTGGAAGTCAGACTATCAACTTTGTATCAATAAACATATCCAAAGTCTTTATTGTTAGAAAGGTGGCTTCTTTCAGCTGTATATCAATATCCACCTTGCAATACTGAATATGGTACATCTAAACCTCTGTGGCATTACCCGAGTTTCTCAAAGTTTGAATTCCCTATCAAGAGCTAATGCTGTGCTCCAATATAGTGCAGGTGGCTGAAAAGGCCAAAAGATGAAGACAAGAAAATAATGCAGGCCATAGTGTATCTACCTAAACTTTAGGTATGTTTTCAAGGAGTTCACAAAACTCCAATTTCAAGATGACTGCGAGATGAACAGTATTCTTACATGCTATTTTACCAGTGTTGTATATAATTTTACTCACATTGTAATACAAATCTCTTTGAAAAAGACACTAAGTGAACATTTATATTGCAAGATCTGGCATCTGTTACTTGTTTCTGCTCCATCTAATCATACAGTCTACCCAGGTGTTTTTTCCATGTTCCCACAATTTAGAGGAAGAAAAAAACCACTGCTTTACTCAGAGTGCAACATACCCACCTTGGAAAAACCTCTCCAAGAGCAAGTTTATTTGCTTTAGAAGATAACTTGTTTCTAGGCTTATAAATATTGCTCATCTGCCCACTTTATCAGACCAACTACATGGGGGAGGAGACAGCTCTGAGTTATCACAACGCATTTACGCCTGAGCAAACCTCCCCGCAGGGTAAGGCGAGCAAGGTAACAGCTACACGTCTTTGAGGGAAAAGGATTTTTGATAAACCATGGGTTTAGCTGGTAAGCCATCTTACGGTATGCGGGTACTGACATTCTTTAGAATACTTTGACGTGGACACAGCTACATTCCGAAGGAGGGGTGGTCTCAGCGAGGGACGGTCGGCGCGTTAACGCCGGTGCTGCTCCGCCCGGGCCGCCTCAGCAGCCGGCCCCAGGCTGCCGGCCCCCGGCACAGCCCAGGCGCTTTCTCGCATTTTACCGGCTTCACAAAGCCCCCGGTTGTTGATGGTTTGGTTTTGTTTGTATTTTGGAGTATTTTTGGTTGGTTTGAGGGTTTTTTCAACCCTACGTGTCTCTCTCCTATTCCTTTCTCAGAACGGAGAGGGTTTAATAGAGCATCTTGTCATTCATTTAGCAGCCAGTCCAGTCTCAACCCAAGAGGTACAGACTGAAGTACAAAATTCAAAGTTATAAAGTGTGTCCTTACACAGCTAAAACTGATTAATTAGTACTGTAATAATAGGTAACATTTCTATCATTCTAAGCAAAATTATATAAGCATCACAATCAGAATAGAATCAAATGCATACTAACCAGGTATACAAAAAACTGTTTGGTTGGGGTTTTTTTAATAAAGCCAAAACTAATCACTACTTTGTTCTTGAAAAGAGTCTAATTACTTAAATTCAACAATTATAAACTGTAGAAATTGTAAGAGTTCAAGCTTCCATATGAATATTAATTCACTAGTATCTCCACATAAAACAGTGACTTCCCACAGAGAGTGATTAGTACAAGAGTAATTTAGCTCTTTCTGGAGGCAGTATGCTTAACCTTTTGCCCTTAACATGATAAATTCGTTAAAAGCATGTGAAATCATTAATTAACATTGTAAGAAATAACTGAGTTGAAATAATTGCCCATTCTGCTTCTTAAATACCCTTCTTATTCCCCTTCTATTCAGGGTCTTAAACAGCTAAACAGACAAACCTTGCCAACATTAAAAAAAAAAATTTATTTTTTTTTTTAGAGATAACCATTTTAGGATCCTGAGCTGGTAAGATGGGAAACTCCCAACATTCAGAAGAAAACAAGTCTCATTTACTTACCATCTCGGTTTTATTTGCCACGTAAGAGGAAATCTATAGCTGCAACAAGTAATTATAAAGGGCTACATTTATAAACCTGTTATCTATAAGTGTCAGCCTATCAAAACAGGGTTTTTTAAAAAGCTAATTACCTTTGTGATGGCTGTTCCTTAAAACATCTCTCAATATTGGGAGCAGAACTCAGTGAAGTCGATTTTATATTGTCAGCTACATTCACTTAAGGGGGTACAAGACCAAAACCTCTTGCTAGAGATAAAGAATGTAGGTAGAAATAAGAAAAGGTAATCCTCTCTTCTACTTCCCGTATCACACACAAAAGTTAGATACAACAAATCCCTTCTTCCCTGTATCACAGAGAAATTGGGGCATTTCCTAAATATCAAGTGCCCCAGAAGATGGACTTAAGTCTAAGCTTTAAAAACAGCACATCTCAAGGTGCTAGCATTAATAGACATTCCTCTTATTAGAGAATCCACTGACACTAAAATATTTGCAAGTCTTTTTTTCTCCCCCTTTGGGAAGCACAATTCATTGCTGAAATCAATTAAATGAGAGTTCTAGCAGGGCAGTAGATGGTCAGGCATATCCACTGAGCTGGGTCTGTACTGGGTTCATTTTCCTATCTCCCAAGTCTAACACTGGTGCAGCTACTTTGATCTACTTGTACAGAGGGCTAAAGACAGGGAGAACACTTAATTACCATCACATGTAAAAACAGACTCAGCTTGGGGAAAAAAAAAAGTGCTTATTGACAAGATAACTGGGTACTGGGAAAAAAAAAAAAACCACAGGCAGCCCCTTACCTCTTTCTACAGAGGCTACCCCTGCAGTCCCCCTTCCCCCTCACTACCAAAACCATGCCACATACAGACAATACCTCTCACAGCAAGACAACGTAGTCACAAGCCAGCAAGCAGACAGCTTCCACAGAGCACAAAGCACTTCCTTATGCAGTTATGTTCCAAGTGTCTGCTCAGCCTAAACCACCAACAGAAGCTGGTAGGCCCCTCAGGGCCAATTCCTGGGCAGATGCCACATTTTCATCACATTGGCACTATTTACACTTAGATCTCATGCAAACACTCTAGTCCAAGCCATTCAATGACAAAAGATAATTTAGCTGAGCTGTAGTTACAACAAAGATCTCAGATATGGTCATAACCACAGAAGTCTTGCTGTGCTGCAGATAATTCCCACAGTGAACACAAACCAATTCTCATTGTAAAGAGGAGGCAATTTGTGCTACCCTACTGATTTTCACTAATCAGTAGTCTCAGAAAGCATGACTCTTTAGCCATGACATCAAGACAGTACTAACTTTCAGGTAGCTCCCGTGCTTCTGCAACACAGGTTTGTTAGAAAAGGGCATAGGGCAAAGCAAGATAGAAGATCAGCCTGTTTAGCAATAAACACAGTCCAGGTTTGGAGCAGCAACAGCAATGAGGGCGACCAAAATGCTTGCTCAACACAGTTGTGAGGCAGGGGACAGTGACTCACCATCTTTCTTCCCATTTCAGCTTTATGGTGAAAAAAATATGTTCTACCACATGCTATCCATGTACTACAAATGCTATAATGTCAAAATTAGAAGTACTTGAGCCATTGAACTTTGATTATAGTTGAAAACTCCTCAATTTTAAAGAGTAACTTAAAATTCAGAAGAAGAGCAGGCTGAATTGAGGACAGCAAGTATCACATCCTAAGGAAATAATTAGCTGTTAAGTAAACCATATGCTTTTTTTTGGTCATTTAAAATACTGATTAGGCTAATTATGCTCAGAGAGAATTGGGTCTAGGGATTAGTGGAAATCTTCAGAGGCAGGGTTTGTGCATAAAAAAAGCTGCTGTCCCTTATTTAAACAGCACGAGATATCACTTTGAACATCTTATAATTACCAATGTTTAAAAACTCATCTGTTTGTATCCATTATTGGGCTAATATAGTTTCTCTCCCTTTTGACCATAGTGACATATATTAGCATTAAAAGGTATACAACTATGCCAAGAGATTTTTAACTACCTCCTATTTTACAACAATAACCTTAAAGTCTGAAGAGTCTTCCTTCAAAAATCTGAGTCTGTTTGTCATTTACTGCTCTCAAAGCCAAGGCTACAACTTCTTCTAGGTAAAAAGCAACAATATTAGTAGTAGGCAGACACCGTTTTTTAAAGACAACATTTATTAACTCACACTATACAAAAATTAAGTCCACAGACTTGCTTTGTCAAGGCAGACAGACAAGGTCCATGCACAGGTTTGACACTCCCCACCCTCAACACTACAGACAGCACATACAGCAACTGTTGAGTGAACTTGAGATCACCCTGCTATGAGGTAGAAAATTCATTACAGGCGCGAGTACTAAAATTACTGCCAAAGACCCGAAACTATACAGTTAAAAACTAACTCTATAGTAAGAGGGTAATTCATTAAATCCCATTTCCCTATTGATCTCCAAGGCTATGATCTCAGAGAGATCATACAGGGCCATCTTGCCAGGCGAGTGATGTCTTCCCCAGGATAGCCGAAGCGTGCAGCAGTGACAGCAGTCCCCAGCCAGAAGGAATGCACACCAAACTGCTCCGGGCTCAGTCCCAGCAGCTGCAGGGCCCATCGGAGAACAGTCAGGAACTCCCTCTTTGTCACAGTCCTATTATCCGAGTGCACAAAAAGTGGCCCTTCCAGCTGTGAACGAACTGTCACATAGCTCCGGAGGGCTAGAACAGGACACACCCATGGCTCTCCAGACAGCCCAAGGCTAATGACATGTCTCTCCTGACCCACGGGGGAGTTATGCAGAGAAAACACAACTCTCCTTTCCATCAGCTGGAGGTCGCTCAGGTAGAGCAGCTCAGGCTGCAACATATTACGGTGCTTTGCCACCATCTCTCCTATTCGAAGTGCCCCAAAAAAAGCTGCAGTAAATAATGCACGGAACAGTAAGCATTCATAATGAGTTATACAGACAGATTCCAGAGCTCCTAAGAGAGATCGCAACATCTCGATTGTTATAGGCAAGTATTTATCCCTCAGGATGCCTGCTCGACGCTTCAACCCCATCACCATGCAACGGGTTATAGGATCTTCTAAAGGATCAGGGTTACCAGTCAGTTTTGATAAATAAGACAGTGCCGCCACATACATCAGTGTCTTTTTAGATAAATTAAGAGATTCCACAACCAAAAACCCTCTAACTTGATCTTCTGGAATTGGCCAGGATGCAGGCATTCCCATGCTTTTCCTGAAGACAAGGAATTTCTTCAGCCCTTCAAGGTAGGCTTGCCAAAGCCTACTATCCCCTGAGCACTCCAACAGTGACAAAGTCTTCAGAGGCCAGGGTCCCAAGGAATGCTTCCAAGGACAGCTAAACTCCCTTCCTACAAGAGAGGATCCATGTTAGCACATGCTGACAACAGACACAAGCATGCCCCTTAAACAGCAATAAAGACAGTATTCCTCAGTGCTACACACCCCTAGATAATACTCTGCTAGCTTGTTTGCTTAAAGTCATCTCACACGCAGTTAGACCCAGAATTATTTTTCAAATCAGAAACTACAAGCAACATGCCAAGCCCATTTTGGGCTCTAGATCCGATAACAGTCTTGACAATTGACAAGTTTGTAGCATAATAATGGAGAGGCAAAAAGCTATTTCTAAAACTAAGCCGTCTTGGTATAGCTTACAGAAATTACACCTGCAAAGGGCACACCACACACTCCCACGAGAAGACACCGTATTTCCTAGGCCAGGACTAGGATTCCCTTCAAGATCTCTCTCCAAAAGCTCCAGCCTCGTAGAAGAACTCGATCAAAGCCAAGAAAACGGTGCCCGGCGAGAGCCACGGCCGCACACGCCCCCCCCGTCCAGAACCACGGGCCAGCCCCAGCCATGGTGAGGGCAGACACCGAGGCACCACCACTGCACGCGCTGGCAGCCCACACTTACCAGCCACCGCTGCGCCGCACTCCCCGCAGTGCTGGAGGCCGCGAGCGTGCACCGCCGCCTCAGTTCTACACCCCGCTGCTCCTCGGCTGCGAGGCGAGAAGGTGGCTGCTTGCCCAGCAAGGCCCAGCTCTAGCCACTCCATGCCCGGCTCTTGGGCCAGCAGCGCCATCATCTCCCAGAAGGGTGCGGCGGCAGGCACGGGCTGGACGCGAGAGGACATGGTTTAAGAACGAACGCCAGGCTGCTCTCAGCCGACGCGCCACGAAGACTGACACTAACTGCCTCTCGCGAGCCCTTTTATAGCCACGGAGAGGTTCGCGGCACCCTTCACCGATTGGGTGCTCGGAGCAGCACCGGAGACCCGGAGCGCTGCCATTGGCTGCCCGTCCGACGGGGTCCCGGTCTCGGCCCGGTCAGCGCGGCGGTGGGTGTGAGGCGGCCGTTAACAAGGGGCGACACCGCGGCAGCAGGGCGCGGAGTGGGCACGGCCTCCGGCTTTTCTCACATGGCCTGCTGCCAAAACCTGCAGCGGGCGTGGATTTACTGATAAGATTAAAAGGTGAGAGAAGTATTTGTGTTATCTATCCATTGTTCTCTTGGGCTCTCCAAGATGTCATTTCCAGAAAGCTTCCTCTAGACAATGGCTCAGGGCAGCTGGCTCCATTCTGAATTACTCATCAGTTATCCTGAACCGCTGTTAATTAAGGATAACAACACCTGTGATTTGTGCACAGTTTAATCAGATAGCCACTACCAACCTGTCAGCCTCACCTCTGCGTCTGGAAATGTCATGGAACATCCTCCTAGAAGGTATACTAAGGCATGTGGAGGACAGGGAGGTGATTTGAGAGCCACCATAGCTCCAGCAATGGCAAGTCCTGCCTGACCAACCTAGTGGCCTTCTGTGATGGAGTGACTACATCAGTAGACAAGAGAAGGACAATGGATGTCATCTATCTGGACTTCTACAAGGCCTTTGACACAGTGCCCCACAACATCCTTTTCTCTAAATTAGAGAGATACAGATTTGATATGTAGACCATAAAGTGGATGAGAAATTAGTCATATCCTGCAGGTAGTGGTCAACAGCTCGATGTCCATGTGGAGACCAGTGACAAGAGCTGTTCCTCAAGGGTCCATACTGGGAGCAGTACTGTTTAATCAACAACACAGTGGGATCAAGTGTACCCTCAGCAAGTTTGCAGATGACACCAAGCTGAGTGGTGCAGTTGACACACCAGAGGGACAGGATGCAATCCAGAAGGACCTGGACAAGCTTGAGAAGCTGGCCTGTGTGAACCTTACGATGTTCAACAAGGTTAAGTGCAAGGTCCTGTACCTGCACTGGGGCAACCTCCAGTATCAGTACAGGCTTAAGGATGAAGGGATTGAGAACAGTCCCACAGAGGAAGACTGAGGGCTAACGGTAGATGAAAAAATGAACGTGAGCTGACAAAGTGCGCTTGCAGCACAGAAGGCCAACTATACCCTGGGATGTATTAAAAGAAGTATGGCCAGCAGGTGAAAGGAGGTGATTCTGTCCCTCTACTCTCTGGTGACTCCCCACCTGGAGTACTGTGTTCAGCTCTGGAGTCCTCAGCACAAGAAGGACTTGAATCTGTTGGAGCAGGTCCAGAGGAGAGCCACAAAAATGATCAGAGGGCTGGAACATCCCTTGTGAAAAAAGGCTGAGAGTGTCCTGGTTGTTCAGCCTGGAGGAGGCTCCAAGGAGACCTTATTGCAGCCTTGCAGTACACAAAGAGAGCCTATAAGAAATATGGGGATAGTCTTTTTAACAGGGCCTGTTGCAACAGTACAAGGGTTAACAGTTTTAAATGAAAAGAGGGTAGATTTAGACTAGATGTTTTTTTGCAACGAGGGTGGTGAAACACCGGAACGAAGAGAGTGGTTACCCAGAGAAGTGGTAGAAGCCCCAGCCCTAGAAACATTCCAGGTCAGATTGTATGGATCTGAGTAACTCGATCTAGTGAAAGATGTCCCTGCTGACTGCAAAGAAGTTGGAGTAGATGACCTTTAACCTTTAACCCTTCCAACCCCAAGGGTTCTTGGATCCCATGGCAGCTATCCCTACCAAAGCCCAAGACAAAAGAGAGCAAGTAGGCTCCACAGCCAACAACTAGAATTTCTGGCTTGGTGTTTTCCTATGCACCCTCATCTCCTCGGGGGTGTGTTCCCAGAGCCTACTTGCTGTGGGATAGTAGCCCGGTACCCCATGGACTCCTGACCTCAGAGAGCATCGGCTGCCGCTGCTTGCCACGACCTTTGAGACCCAGCCAGGTACACCTTTGAATAAAGCTGTGCAGGGACCACGGCAAGCGCCAGCCCCGGTAGTTCCCTCTCCCTCAAGATCTGTCCGTTACTCCCGGCCCTCATTCAGTCATACACCGTGACTGTGCCTCCACCTGCTGCGGGTTGTCTCGGTTTAGTTAACAAAACAGCACGGGTTGAGGTGGAGGAGAAAGAACACGGCAGGGCGAAGGCGGGTGACTCACACCGCAGGGAGCACCCCCGGGCGCACCCTCTGTCACCGCCCTCTCCTCCTTAGCCCCCCATCGCAGCACAGTGGAGGCGATAACGGGCCGCTTCGCTCCTGGCAGCGGAATCCCACCCTTCGGGCGATTCCCGCCCTAGCCCGGGAGCGGTGGCAACAGAGGCAGCCGGACAGTGCGTGTAGCGGGCAGGGAGGGACCCGGCTGAACCGCTCCCGCTCCGACCCTCGGGCTCAGGCGGCGGGGCGGGGCGCAGCGCTACGCGGCTCGCTCCGCGATTGGGTAAGAGAGGGGCGATGGCGGGCCGGGGGCTCTTCGATTGGCTAAGAGTAAGGGCCAGGCTATAAAAGGGCAGTGCGGTGTCACCCCCTGTGCCCCGAGTTGTCGCTCCTTCGCACTTGTGGGTGTCGTTTCGTTAGCCATGCAGAGCGCTGGGCGCGAGCTGCCTGCGACCCCCTCACCCTTCTGGGCCCTGCTGACGCTCCTGCGGCAGGAGCCCGGTATGGGGTGGCTGCCGCGTGGTTGGGGTGACTGTGCCAGGTCGTGGAATCCCGGTGGAGGAGAGGCTGGCAGCAGGGAAGGAGCTGGTGAGTGTGGCCCGGAGGAGGTCGGTCGGCTGTGTGGCGGGGGAGGTGGCCGGAGGCTTGGCGGGTTCTTCTGTGGGGACTGACTCTTCGTGCTGGAATCTATTGCTAGTTTTGTGGTGACTTTGTCACTCCTAACACCTTATGCCCACTGATGGAGTTCTGATGTTGCAGAAGCCTTGCAGTAGAGTGAGTAGTGTGCTGAATCGGTCACCATCTTTGATATGTTGCTTTAAAGAAAAAAAAAATCCACTGGAGTTTTATGTTGGTTCTTTTGATGAGTTTTTTTTGTGGATTTTGTTTGTTTTGTTTCATTTTTGTTGTTTGTTTGTTTTCCGTTTTCGCTCTTTCGCTCTTTTGGTTGTTGTTTATTTGGTTTTTTATTCCTGAGATTTTGATCCTTTTCCTGTGCTCTGGCTGTTGGAAGCTATGCAGGTAAAAGTCATTGGAATGCATGGGACAAGATTTTTTTTTTTGGAGAAATTCAACCAAAAACTGAAGGGTGTTCTAAGGGAGGAAATGTCCATCTGCTTTACTCTCCATGAGGCTGCATTGCTTGCTATTGCTAATGTCAATTTCTTTCAGCAGATGAACTCAGCCAGGTTCCTGAGAAGCATCCCTTGGGCCCTTGGCCCCTGAAGGCTCTGCTGTTACTGGAGGACTCAGGAGATCATCACTTGTGGCAGCTCTACTATGAGGGCCTGAAGAATTTCCTTGCCTTTAGAGAAGGCATGGCTCTGTCTCCAACCTGGCCAATTCCAGTGGATGAAGTGAGACAGTTCTTGGTCATCATGGAGTCCCAGAATCTGCCTACCACAAAAATCATAATGTATATGGAAGGACTGTCTTTCATCTCCAGAATGGTAGATCATGCTGATCCTCTTCAAGATCCTGTTATCCATCACATGATATCACGGTTGAAATGCAGAACTGGCCCTTCAAATGATAAGTGCACTCCTGTAACTATTGAAGTATTAAGATCTCTCCTGGGGACTCTGGAATCTGTGTGTAGCTCTCCTTATGAGTGCATATTGTTCCGTGCCATGTTTACTGTAGCTTTTTTTGGTGCACTCCGTATAGAAGAGATGGTGGCAAATCAAGTAAATATAGCACAGCCAGAGCTCCTGTACTTGAGTGACCTCCAGCTGACAGAAGGGAGTGCAAACCTTTGTTTGCATACATCTCATATGGGCCAAGAGAGATATTTGATACAACTAAGATTATCTAAAGAGATGTGGGTATGTCCTGTTGAAGCTCTCCGTATCTACATGGGAGCACGGCCACGAGGAGAGGGTCCCCTCTTTGTACACTCAGACAGTATGGCTGTGACACAGAGGGACTTCCTAACCATCTTTCACCGTGCTCTTGGGCTTGCTGGGCTTCCTCCAAAGCAGTATGGTGTGCATTCCTTCTGGCTGGGGACTGTTGTAACAGCAGTATCCTGTGGGTATTCTGATGAAGCTATTAACAAAATAGCAAGGTGGTGGTGAAGATCATGAAGAAGACCTAGTTCCATCTGTTAGGCTTCCATAGTAAGGGGTGTCTTCTGCAATGCAGAAATGTTACACTTTAGAGAGTGCTGAAACTTTATTCTGTATAAAGTTACAGAGAAGGGGAGTAACTAGTGCAAGATGACTTCCTACCTATGACGGTTTTAAGAATGGCATGTTGTGGTTTCAAAACTGCTATGACTTGTGGGCCAGGGTGTGTGCTATTCAGCCCGTTTGTTCTCATTGTATTTTGACCTTGTGTGACCTTGTATTAATAAACATTTTCTTTCAACAACTTTTCTAGTCCTTCTGTTGAGCTCTGGTCAAAGGCTGTTCATCACAGTGGTGACAAGATAACCTGATACAAGCATGCATCTGTATTGGGTCTGACTGAGCTGGAGTGAACTTTCCCTGGGCAGCCCTCCCAGTGCTGTGCTTTGCACTGAGAGCTGGAAAGGTGCTGATCACACAGCTCGGTTGTGGCTACTGATGAGCAGGGCTTGCACAGCACCAAGGCTGGTTTTCCAACATTTCCCCTGCAGTGGGATAGGGTGGACAAGATCTTGGGAGGGGACACAACTGAAGACAGGTGACCGAAACTGACCAAAGAGATATTCCATACCGTGTTACATCAGCTGAACTATAAAAGCTAGGAAAAGGGGTGGGGGGGTTGGCATCGGCTTGTCTTCTGGAGCAACTGCTATACAGTTGGAGCCCTGCTTCCTGAAAAACAAGCCAGACATCGCCTGTTTATGGGAAGCAGAGAACAAATCTTTGTTTTCTTTTGCTTTCATACACTGCCTTGCTTTGCTTTTCCATTAAGCTGTTTTTGTCTTAGCCCACAAGTTTCATCTTATTTTCTTCCCCCTGGTCCAGCTGAGAGGAGGGTAGAGGAAGTGATAGAGCAGCTTTGCAGGTGCCTGGCGTCCAGCCAAGGTCAAACCACTACAGCATCCTTTTTACTGTCTAATGTAAGGAGAAGTAAAGCCAGATGATGGTTAATGATGGGAAGGTGTGAGTGTGGAGGGAAATTAGCTGCTGGGTGAGACATCAGCAGGGAAGTTGACCCTGTTGTCCAAGTTGCAGTTCCAGAGCACCTGCATCCACCCTCAGCTGTTGCTGCTGTGGTCTCAGTCTCCTTACCTACAGAAGCCTTCCCTTTGATATTTCTTAGGATTCTTTCCCGATTGCTCTTCAAAGGATGTATCAAACCTGAATACTGATCAAAGATAACCTTTAGCTGAAATGTGGCTAATGTGTCAAAGATGACCCTGCTCAGTTCAAAGGATGCTTTATAGCAGAGGATGTAAATTAAGAGACAGCTAACACAAATAGCCCTCATTCTGTGATTGGAGCACTTCTTAAAGAAAGCCTCATAACACAGATTGCATAACTAGTCTCTGAGAAGCAGGATCCTAAGAAGGTTGAGTGTCACCTTTCATAATGAGGGTGTTTGAACTAATGGCATTCCCCGTAGTGCATCACATTGGCCTGTTCAGGAGCTACCTTGGTGGCAACTAGGTGTACAGAAAACAGCCAGCATGATACTGCTTTTCTCAACACCCAGTCTAGTTTCATAGAATCACAGAATGGTTTGGGTTGGAAGGGACCTCTAAAGGTCATCTAGTCCAACACCCAAAAAGATTTCCAAGAGGATCTTTAGTTACAGAAGGGTCTTGCTCAGCTCTCCTTGCACAGCACACTGCAAAGACAGAGAGTGATAGTAGACAACAATCTGTTCATTTCCTGGTATACATTTGGTAGCTGCCCTTCTACAGCTGCCTTTACTACAAGCTGTTGCAGAATTAGCACACTGTGATGCTGAGTCCCAGCCATCCTGCTCATATTCATGAATGTGAAGTGGTATGTCAGAGCAACTAGAACTCTCTCTGCGACTGCAAGGTAATTGGTTTAGTTAAAATATCCACATGAAAAGTGTGCTAGAGGAAGCAGAGGTCTTAGGCTGGATGATAAGAGAGAGAAGGAAGAGTTTGGCTCACCAGCTTTGGTTATTGAGGGAAGGCAGGAAAAAGACTTGCTCCAGGAGTGAGGGGGAAGACTTTGGTTTATTGTGAGAATGCAAGGGAGCTCTCTGGTCACAAACGTTTTACTGAAGGGAAAAGGGTTTTGTTGAGGAAGAAGCAGGATTCTGTTTTGTGCATGATGGTGGGGATGGAACCGACTGTCCAGGACCAAATGTTTGTGGGCATGATTGCTCAGTCATCTGCTGTGTGATCACACATGGATTTCTGGACTGCTCTTTAATCCCAAATCTCAGGAGCTGGCATGTGGCAATGACAGGTTGGAGGAAAGTGTCTGGAGGACCCACTTTACTCTCCCAGATTATCACTTCCATCTCTGCCCAGCAGGTCTCTGTTAAAATACAAGTGTGAATTGATAATCTTTTCAAGGCTGTGAGAACAGTGCTTTCAGCCACAATAATGGTAAATGCTCCTGTTTTACTGCTCCTTAATTTTCTGAGAGGAAATGAGCCTGTCTCAAAAACCAGGATATTCATGGCAGTAACAGCGACGGCTTCACACTAAGAAACTCAAAGATAGAAATGTGCTGTCTCTCTATATTGATGTAATTACAGTTCACCTAAGAGATGGGACAAGAAAGGTTGTAGAGCTCATTGTAGATGACTCAAAGTCAGGTAAGCTGCTCTGGGTGGCCCCAGTGATGAACTCTGTGATGCCAAGCAAGCAAGGAAGAATGTCATGGGGGAAGAAAGGCATGGAGGAAGAACTCACAAAATTCAGCTGAATGCCACTGTGCAGAGCAGCTGTCCCACAGCACTTCCTCATCAGCTCTATAAGCCAAGTGGCAGTGGTCACTCCTCTCCCAAAAGGGAAAAGAACTACACAAAAGCTTACGGCTCTTCTGCACCTATAGGTTCACAAGTGGTTTCTCAGCACCAGTACCAGCTTACATAAGCCCCTTCTCATCCACCACTGTTAATTCCCTCTCTGTGCCATCTCCCTCAGCTAGTACACTTTACTTGGCTAAACCTGAAGCAAATATAGAAAACAAACATAGATTTAAAATAATCAGATCGGCTTTATCATGTAAATCTATAAAAAGCTGTACTGACCAAACTGAGACTAAGTAAGAATATCACATAGGCTGATTTTCCTGCCAAAGAGTTTTCATCAAATTGCATCCTGAAAATACCTCTGTGAAATAGTCATCCTGGGGCACTATCTTCCTACAACACAACCACCAATAGTTTTAATTGCTGCATATCCTGAAGCTAAGTTACTGCAGCAACAACTCCTGATTAGCTAATCCAGGGAAGGAAATTACATCAACTTAACTGATGTGGTGTTAAAACTTCCAAGGAGGTCTCCTTACCAGGTTTCTAAGCATTGTGCATATCACAGGGCTGAAGCTTTGAATTACAGCATAAAAAATCCTGTAAACCATTTGGCACAACATCTCTGAAAAGCAACCACTTCCTAATGAAGGGTAATCAATTAACAGTTTAGACAAATTTAATCTGCTTTACCCTAGCAATGTTACCAGGTAGATGCAGATAGATACTTCTTTCTTCTTGCCAGGCTCAGACTGGAGCGGAGTGGGGCAAAATCAGCTGTAAAGATGACCCTTAAAAAGTCAGGGTAAACTAATGTGAAGACTGGAGGTAACACACAAACTCCTTATGGAGATCAAACCTTAGACACTATATCCTACAGATTTAGACATGGAGAACTCAAATTTTAAAAATATTAAAGCCTTGCATTCTGCATCAAATATTTCTAAAGATATCTAATAATCTTTAGCCACAAATTCCATAATTGTTATGTAGGTTTGACTTCAATATCCAGTACAAGCCACTCCTTTAGATTTACTCATCTCTCTACTTCCTGTCATATTACCTTAATTCTTTCAGAAACTCAGATTTACTTTCAGACTAGGTCAATTTGGAACCAGGTCTTAGGTCTCACTTTGGATTTCACAGCAGCATGGTGTAACTTTATCTGCCCAATCACTTCATGGCAAACCTTATCCTCTCACCCCCAGTTGCTTGGTAGCATGAGCTCTCACATCCTCATGCTACATGCATGTTGTACATTTTATTTACAACTAAGCTTTGGAATTAGAGCCTTTAGGGGGTTAAACAACAAAAATCATAGCGGATTTTACTGAAAATACACCGTTGTTGTAATGCAATAGAATAAACCAGCACATGTAATATGAGTTACCAGTATACACTGTGAGCAGTTTCTGAGGGATATTTAACAGTAAGGTGAACTTCCACAAGCATGGAAGGAACAGAGGCAATGCATGGCATCTGTAGAGCTCCAGCAACACACTGGAGCAACTTCTTCCTCTTATAGTCTCTCCTTCAATTCTGAATATATGGATGTGGGTATCTTTCTGACACTGAGGTCACATTGTGTCAGGGCACTTTTTGTTGGCTTTTTTATTTTCTTTCTTTTTTCTTTTTGTTGGTTTTGTTGGTGTTTTTGGGTTTTGGTTTGGTTTGGTTTTGGTTTGTTTTTCCTAACGAAGATATTTTTCATTCAATTAATACTTAAGTTTTAACCATCAGCTGATCCTTAGTCATTTCATGCTTGGACATAAGATGATTGCCAATGGCTAGTTCTTCCACAAGCATTTCTGGCCCTTGCCACATAGTTCACAAAGTGGGTTCTGCAAGTGCCCAGACTGCACCCTTTTAGCATGCTCTGGCAGCTTCACAAAAGCCCACTTCCTACAAACTAAAATGATAAAAGACATTTAGGAGACACATCCACTGTATCCTGAGAGCTGCCCTGCACTGGGTGGTGCTCACAACAAGCATCAGCATGAGCTGTTCAGGCTACAGTAACTGGTAAGCCAATGCCATCCTCCTGCTTCAAGATTGCTCAGCCCTCAGAGCCACCATTTTCTGCAAGACTCACTAACTGCTGTCACCTGTACAGACATCTGAAGGGAACGAGGAAAGAGACTAAATGACAGCGCATAGCACTCCAGATCCCCTGCTGCAGCCATGCAGATCACCAGCTACTTTAATAGTCAGGCAGGAGCTGGTGGGCTCAGTGCAGACCAACATCCATCCATGCATCTGTATGTGCATTCACACGTGTTCATCCATGCATTTGTTCATCCATTCATCCACCCAGAGGTGTGGGCAGGAAATGACAGTTGGAGTGTTAAGATCCGTCAGATCCAGCTGGGCTTGCAAGACTCAAGGGATGGCTTTCATGAGCCACAGGTATTGTCCCCACCAGAGTCCCCAGTGCTAGAACATAGACCTGCTTATTGGATGAACAGTATACCTGGAAGATGTATCAGATATAGGCAGCTTGCCAAAAGTTGTCTCTGCTTTTACTGGGCCCATTTTAGCAAAGCTTAAAAGAGACAGCATGATATTTTTTTTATATTTTTTTTCCCAGATCATGACATTTGAATGTGCCCCAGCTTGGCAAGCCTCCATTTTCTTGGAGGAGAAATGCTGATGAGCGGGTCACGAGCCGTGAATTGTGTGCAGTGGGTAACTGCTGAAAGGAGGAAGATGCAAAACGGTTTAACTGCTTGGCTGATCAGGCATCCCAGGCTGCCCCTCCTCTGCAGGCTGCACTTCACTAGGCATGGATGCAGGGCTTACATGTTCCTGCACTCAGGCTGTGACCTACCCTGGTCATGCAAACCACATGTCAAAGAGTTCAGAGGGGTCAGAAGCTGCCAAATGCTCTTCCTCATGTAGTACCATCAAGCTATCCCTTCAGATTATGGAAATTGAAGATCACTGTTTCAGCCAAGGACATGGTAGCCCTTTTTGGGGCACAGAGGGTCCAGTCCACCCTGGGGCAGGGCTGCAGGACCTCTACTGCTTGAGGACCAGGGTGGGTGCAGACCCAGCACACACCAACCCCTCCACAGTGGTGGTGCTCAAGGAACAGCTGCTCACTCATCGTGTCCCAGGCCAGCTGGACCACAGCACTGTGTCTCCACACCAGGACCCGCAGCTCCAAGGCCAGTTCCTTGCAGCATGAGGTAGAAATCATACATGGTCATTCTACTGCAATTTATTTTTTCCAAATTCTTTTCATCCAGTAGGTGAAATGCACCTCCCAGTGAGCTGGCGGTGCATAGCCACTTGCACAAGACTCACTACACAGAAGCCAGCCACCCTGCACCACCCTCTTTGCCATGCACCTGGTAAAACGAAACAATAATCTGCCTTGAATTTAAACCAGTGTACCAAATATCACCTCCTGACCTGCTGCTCTATGGCTGGAAGTTTCATTTGGGGCTTTTCTTTGTACAGACCAAGTGAACACAGCCTTTTTGGCAGGTGTTTCCGGCACAGAAAGAAAACAGGCCCCTGTGGTTAAGCCACGTAGTTTACTTCAGCTTGCTCACCAATCGGCGCCAAGCACAAGTGGCTCCCCCACCTTATCTGAGCCCCCGCAAAAAAACCCTCCAGAACAAAAAGAGTATTTTAACACCCAGCACTAACCTCAGTACTTAAGGTTACCCAAAGAAAGTAACTTTGAAGAAGTAATTTACTTCTTCTGTACTTGGTTTTCTGTGACAATGGCTGCAAAAGCCGGGCTAGGGCAGCAGTGTAGTGGGTGCTGCCAGCAACTTCCATGCCCAGGAGAAGCTTCCCAGACTCCCCTGGCCCCTCACACACATCCCCATCATGGGACTTGCTTATTCCAGCCTGAATGGAAGCATGGCGACCTGCCTCCTTTCCACCAGGAAGAGTGGGGGCAAAGAAATAAAGACCTCTGAAGGCTCCTGAAGAAAATTAAGCAGTAAAATTAAGCTGAAAAATCCCCTGTTGGAGTACATGGTAATATTCCTATGAGCAGAGCACAGACAAGGCCAGCATGAGTGCAGGAATCAAAGAAAGGCTTCCTGTGCCAAAGATTAAGGGGTATGCCTATCTCTACATCTCCAACCACACAACCAGCACTGAAGCAAGTTCAACTTTTTCTTCTTTCACAAATTTTCCCCACCTGGTCCTGCAGAAGCAGCGCTTTTTTCTTTTTTTTTTTTAATTATTATTTTATTTTATTTTTTTATTATTACTATTTTTTGTGT
>JANHGN010018972.1:131355-159562 GCA_024605025.1 Megaceryle maxima | reverse complement strand
TTTTTTAAATGCTGCCAGACAGATGAGCTGCTGAAACTGTGAATAGGGCAGATAAGCACTATTGTGTCCAATTCATACAAACTTGAGCAGTTTCAGAAAGACAGCACTAGACAAATAGATCTATGTAATCAAATAATGCCTGCAATTCATTGGTGCCACTTTACAAAGCATTTTAAAAAAGGGTGGCATGATTAACATATGTTTGGGTCATCCTGACTTTGGGGTTTCTTGCATAATTGCATGAAGGAAAACTTACCTGACTGAATAAGGGATTTGATTCTTGGAAAATCCTAGCAGACTGATATGGGCAAATAACAGCAAGAAAAAAATTGTGTTCCTACATCTGGTAGGTTTATAGAAGTGTAGAATTGAAGTATTGACCCTGTTTTGAGAATTTGTACTCATACATGTTTCTTCTAAATAAACTGTTGTCCTCCAGTTCAGTTTTGTTTTTAATAGTTTTCTCTATTTTGCAAGAGATATACATAACCTTTCTAAGTTTTTGAACAACTAAGAACTGTTACAGTGGACTTGCAATCCAATCTTGTATATCTTTACTGCTGTGATTTTGTTTCTCTGCCTTCAACAGGAATACAGATCACCACACAGAATGAATTAATTCTCTTTAATATTTTTATTGCACTGGAATAACATGATGAGCATATATATAGGGTGCTCATTGAAATGCATTCACCATAGCATTGCTATGCAATATCCTTTGTTTTGCCTGTAAGTATCAACACAGTTTTTCTACTGTTTTGGAGGACTGATCAGATGAACCATTGCTGTTGTCAATTATAGCAACAACCCCTCTTTCTATGGGTGTTTGTGTCAAAGGATTTTAAAACTCACTGATTACACTTCAATCCACCATAGCTGTGAAATTTTTATATAAATATCTTTTCACACCTTCACTGGAATACCTTGCATTTAAGTATTTTACCTTCTGAAATGTGAGCATCAGGAGAGAGGGAAGATACCTGCTGTGCCCATCTTCCCAGTGGCCTCAGTATGTCTAGTAGAGAAGTCACTTAGTGATGTAGTAAGTCAGTTCTACAGACAACCTCTACTCCTGTTAAGTTCTGTTAGCTGTTAACCTTTCCATACTGTTTTTGCTTCAGTCTGCCATCTTCTTGGTTACTTTGTATTAACCTTTTTTTGTAGGAAGCTTCTGGACACTGAGGATGAACTCTCTGACATCCAATCAGATTCGGTCCCGCTGGAAGTGCGGGACTGGTTAGCTTCTACATTCACAAGGGAAATGGGAATAGTGAAGAGGAGACCTGAAGAAAAGCCCAAATTCCGAAGCATTGTGCATGCTGTACAGGCTGGGATTTTTGTAGAAAGGTGAGAGCTTTGTTTTCTTATAACAGTAAGTACTGCATTTAACCACAGTGCCTGTCATTGAAGATCCCGTAATAGGTGGGATGAACTTGAAGCACATCTTTGAATTGTGCTTTCAGTTTCTGCTGTCACTCTGTTTTTCTACACAGAAATCTAGGTGAAACCTCTAAATTGGTAATGAAATGTCCTGGAAGTTGGAAAATTTGGGGAATGAACGTTATAGCTTTGAAAATTCTACACAAAAATGCAGCAAAGACTGCATTTAACGTAAAAGAGTAATATATCCACAGAGGGGCTTTTCTCCTAAGTTCATAAAAAGTGTTATTTCACAGACTGCGAAAGATGAAAATTGTTCCAGTACTTTTTAAAGGAGTGCTATTCCTTAATATTTTATTTTTACTTTTAGGATGTACCGAAAAACTTCTAGCATGGTTGGTTTGGCTTACCCAGCAGAAGTGATAGCAACATTTAAGGTGAAATAAGTTTAATCATTGTGGAATTTGAATGTATTTGTACATGCTTGGTATGCTTGGTGACTTTTAGGATGAAATTAATATATTTTTCTACTGACCATACCCTAGACATAGTACTACAGAACTAAGCACATAGAACAGAGAAATTAACAGTTAAAAGCTCAGAAACAGCATATGATTCTGTTTATTATTTCACTGATTAGTTGTGATTTCATTTAGATGTTATTAGAGGAATAGGATGAAATTTGTATAGAATTTTTATAGAAAAGTGAGACATTTGATCAGCTCCCAGTGGTATGCTAATGAGAGTCTCAGACAAGCAGCATTTGTTTCCTTTTTAGGAAAGAAAAAGGAGCATTATTGGGATAGAGCTTACTAAAAAAGCTCCAGCGTATAAAACAAGTAGAGTATTTGCTGTGAATTTAAGGCATTCCTGTAGTTCACCAAAAAGGTGTTCTTTTATAGTAGTAAAGTTCCTGTGGCTATGTATGCAATTAAAAAATGGTATTTCTTGAGAATGTAGTACCTCACCTTTTTCCCTGAAAGTCAAACATTGCTTTATTATTCTAAAATTCCTATATGGCTATGGTGTTAATGACATTGCATAATAGCCTGTTTAAAGGATGAATATTCACATTAGCTCCACTAGGCTCTATAGACAATTTGTATGCAGAAAGTTAAATCTGAAAGATGAAGATGTTTGATTGAAAACATGCAAAGTCACATAGGTCATGCCACAAGTATTTTAATCATAACTGGCATAACTGTTTTCATCATTAATATTGAAATAATCATTAATCTGTTATCTAAAGTAGGAGTTTGAAAGATTTGGACAATAAAAAACCACCAAACTCTCCCCCGCCCCTCAAAAAAAAAAAAATAAAAAAATTTCCAGTGATTAACTGGAAACCTACTTAAACAGATGGAAATTTTATAGTTTGCTTTTTTTTCCCCCCCTCATCTACAGGATGTTGATAAATGGTCTTTTGATGTATTTGCCCTAAACGAAGCAAGTGGAGAGCACAGTCTGAAATTCATGATGTATGAGCTGTTTACCCGATATGACCTTATGAGCCGTTTCAAGGTCAGAAACTAGTCACAAATAAAAATATGCATGCAAAAATAAGTATGTAAAATTTTAAATACATGAAAGCCAAGAAATGTGTATTTATTGTACAGTGCAGTGCAGACTTATAAAGAAAATGACAAATTGAATATTGTAATATTCCAATAATTCCAATACCAAATGGAACTTCACCCACAGCACACAAATTTTTCTGTAATCTAAAAAATGGAAAGCTATGTAGACCCTATGTCAGATCAGTTTGGGATGGGATGTTTCTAGTGAGCAGCTAAATGCTGTAAGCATTAAATGAAGAGATTATGTATACAGCCTGTTTACTCTGATGTACAGTGTCCCAGCTCATGGAAGAAAGATTCCTAATAAGACAGAAAACTGGTTAGTCCTAAGTACTTTTTGCATGGTCTAGATCATAGTATGTTGCCCATCACTGTGCAGGGGTTTCAGCTGAACCTTCTTCTCCTAACCAACTTGCAGGCTGCTTTTCCGTGGTGTTTGCAGGTTGTTGCAATACAATATGGAGTACATATCGACAGCTTTGAAAGTCTGAGAAAAAAAATGTATCAAAAAGTCAAATTTATCATTATAATGGTACTGAATGAAAGTTTCATTATAGTTTCAAAATCTCTCTGTTGCAAAATTCCATTCTCCTTTAGAAGAGGCTACCACACCCTGAAGTTGGTTTGAATATTTAATTTTTAATGGTTAACCCAGACTCATCTTCTCCCATCAAGATTTTCCCTTGAAGCTCTTGGTGCTTCAAGTCAGAACCACACCAGGACTACCATTAACAACACAGAAAGCACACAACGTTACTGGCTCAGTGGGCTTAAGCCCATTCTTAGTCCCACTGTTTACCTTGCAGGGCTTTTAAATAACAACAACAAAAAATGTTCAGCAAAATGGGATTTCATTATATGAGTGTTTTGGTTTAAGCCCAGCCAGCAACTAAGCACTACACAGACATTCATTCACTTCCCACCCCCAGAAGGATGGGGTGAAGAGAATTGGAGGAGTAGAAGTGAGAAAACTTGTGGGATGAGATAAGAAGATTTTAATAATTAAAATTAAAACAAACAAACAAACAAATGACCACAACAACAAAAAACCACATTTTAATGAAAAGGAAAATAACAAGGAGAAAGGAATAAAACTCAGGAAAGACTCATGATGCAAATGAAACCAACTGCTCATCACCAACAGACTGATGCCCAGCCAGTCCCCAAACATCAGCTTTCCCATCAACTTTCCACTAGTTTTATTGCTGAGCATGACATCATATGGTCTGGAATATCCCTTTAGTCAGTTGGCGACAGCTGTCCCAGCTGTGTCCCCTCTCAATTTCCTATGCATCCTCAGCCTACTTGCTGGCTGGGAATTATGAGGAGCAGAAAAGGCCATGACTCTTTGTAAGCTCTGCTTAGCGGTAACTAAAACATCACTGTATTATCAATACTGTTTCCAGCACAAATCCAAAACATGCACCCATACCAGCTACCATGAAAAAAATGAACTCTACCTGAGCCAGAACCAGCACAATGGGAAAATAAATGATACTAGATAGTACCTGTACTCCATACATGGTCTGGAGGAAGGGAAGGAAGGGAAATCATACTATCAGATTCAAGGAAACCTTGTCTCAGGCAAGGTAGGGCTGGTAAAAGAAAGGAAATAATGTTATTGTTAGACTCCTATCTGTCATGCCTTTATTATATGAGCAATCTATGCATTGCTGGTACTGACAGACATAACTTGAAAACTATTCAGTTGATAGCTCTGCAGTCCCTTGTACACTAGGCATATGCTGTGCATGGTGTATGTAAAGGATTATAACATCTAGAAGAACTGGGTGAAGACTTCCTGTTGCATGGAAGGTATTAGACCTTTACATTTAAAATTTTTATTTGTCATTTGTTAACTAAGTTCTATAGTATATTTTTTGTGGTTTATTTAATGCGTGATTAATTTTGCAGCTGCCGCAGGAAGAAAACATTTATTTCAATTTTTCCTTCCCTCTAGATCCCTGTTCCAAATCTTATTTCATTTGCTGAAGCTCTTGAAGTTGGTTACAGCAAATATAAAAATCCGTATCACAATTTGATCCATGCAGCTGACGTTACTCAAACTGTGCATTACATAATGATTCATACTGGTATCATGGTAAGAAATACTTCAAAGATCAATTTACTTCTTTTCTTCAACTCCACTGTTTTGGATAAAAGCATACATGTGTCTTTTCTTTGGGAAAAAGCTCCCTTGAAAACTGTGCAGAAAGAGATTCCAAACTGCCATTCAGGCAGGGAACTTTATGTCATTTTAACAGTTCTTCTAGGCTGGAATGCTCCTGATGTGGAGGAAAAAGGGATAAAAAACTCCTCCTTACATCCTTTTTGCTTTTCTGTGCCTGGGCTTGGTATTATATATCATACTAAAAGAGATCTATTTGCAGGAGTGGGCAGGTGAGAATTTTTCACTTTCACATCAGAGCCTGGGAGGTGTGATCAGGCAGGAAAGCTTTAGTATCTGCTGAGGTCCTGGCCATTGAAAGAGATACTGAATCAGTGCATGCTTACTCAAATACTCTGCATCTGCTTTTCCTTTGGTTTATAACCTTATTTAGGATGGCTCTTGCATACTGTATGTGCCTATAGTAGGCAGGAGATTGCATGTGCCTTGCACTATTGCAATATCACTATATTTTTTAGTTTATCGTTATATTTTTCAGCTTTTGGAGCTGAAGTGAGTTTGTGCAAGCATTTTTAGTTTAAACACTTATCTTAGATTTAATACCATCAGTGGGAGTCTTCTTACTATCAGCTTGCTAGATAAAAGTAAATACTGACTGAAAGAAAATGGACATCTCTGTAAATGGTCTTTTAATGATCTGTTTTCACTATGAATGCATTTGTTAAAAAAAAAAAAAAAAAGGAAGTTATGATAGTGTCTGATTTCTGTTTGCAGAGCCATGAAACAATTCCAAAAGACTTTTGGAAAAGAAAATTTTAGGGCTGATTCTAGTTGTTTGTGCTCCAATATATACACAATAATTGACAGTCATTCACTTCTGTTAAGCCTCTTCTCACTGAAAGCTTCAGTGGAGGCATGAACAAGTCTCTAGGCATCACAGGGTTTGATTCTAGTGTTTGAAGGAAGTGTTTTGCTTCTAAGCATCAAGTTTTTAAAGCTACATTTAAATACAAGTATTACTTGCAGAGTGAAGCCTGAAGACGTTACCAGCTAAGATTCCTTCTCAGGAAATCCCTTTGTGGTACAAACTGGATACATATAGATGCTATACATTAGAAATGTCCCTTTGGCCCATAATATCCATGCCCCTCTGCCCTTCAAAAAAGATAATAGCATCCAGTTTTTCTTTGTGATGCCAGGACAAGATTGAAACTTCCAGAGCTATCCTAGTAAATTTGAGATGTTTAGCCATTGATGAAACAACTTTGCAGCACACTTTCTGTATCTCTGAACACTGAATAAAGGAATCTGTTTCATATTTGAATATCTTATTCCACCAGGTACACACGAGAAAGATAAGGCCTCTTCGACTCAGCTTTACAATATTAGCATTTTAAACTTTTAACTGCACTTCAACATGATTCGGACAACTATTTTCAGAGAAGTTTAGACCTTATTGCCATAAAACCTCATTAATGTTGCAATGCTGTTACAAAATATTCCTACAAAGTTAGGCCAGGTTTTAAATATTCATATTTGGATTGCTGAATTCTGACATTAGGAAGTTCTTGGAAAGATATCTAACTAGGACAACACTTAGTCAAGAGTGCTTTCAAACAGATGTAGCTTGCCAGGCAGAAGGAACGTTTATAGAAATCAGTGTGTTTGAAAGAAGGCCTAGTGATTCTGCAGCTTGCAAAGTATTTCTGTCCCAAATGTCATTTGCAGTTTGAGAACACATCAGTATCATGCAAATGTTCTGTTTAACTTGTCAGGTTTTTTTCCTGTTGCCTGGTTAACCCCACAGAAACCTACTGAATAACAATTTGAAGTTCTCGAGCTAATAGTTGGTCATAGTTTATGCTTCTCCTCAAACCTTTAGAGAGATTCCAGTGAAGAATAATTTAGAGCTGCAGTTAAAGAAAGAAAATTATCCTTGTATTTTCTAGAAGTTACTGTCTGCCTGACAAGATCTGGCCACCTCAGATCAATATGTTAGAAAGTTAGATATCACAGATGGCACACAATCTATTAAACTTCCCAAGAGATTAAATCCCAGATGATATGACTGAAATATATAACTCAAACTTGCATTTATGATGTCTTTATCTCTATAAAGATCTGAGAATCCAGGTCCCATCTTGTACATCTTGTAAAGAACTTTTGAGTCATCGATCATCTTCCCACCATCCCTTTTCTCCTCCCACGTACCTGTATTGCTCAAGCTAAAGGAAAAAAGTCTTTACTGTCAATAAGTGCATTGTGAGACTCCCTTTTTTTTTTTTTTTTTTTTTAATCCATCATTGTTTAAAACAATAGTTTGAAACAGAGCTCATGAAAAGTTGAAATTAATCTATTTACTTGTAAACCGTTTATAATACCGGAAAACATCCCTCAATAGAAAAGATCTTTCCCAGCATGTGCTAGACTTGCATGGCATAATATCCTCCAGGAGGGAAGCAGGTTCCAGTTCTTTGCAGTCTTGGAGACCTCCAAGATAACTGTATTTCCCCATCCCTTTGAAAAAAACACTTCTTTAACTGTCTCTCTAAGAGCTTTCTCCTACTTGCTTAGAAATCCTTTAGCTAAAGTGGTTCTCTGATTCTCTTAGTTGAACAGTGATCTGAATCTTGACTGTACAGCTACAATCTCTGGAATACTTGCTGTTGTGTAGTAGCATATGAAGTTTCTGTGTAGCCCATAGATATTGTATGTAAGCAATGCTCTTATAAATGCAATGTCTAACAATTATTTTAGTGACTAAAAATGCAGATCTTTGAAAAGGCATCTTAAAGAAAAAGTTTGTGTTTAGCTCTAGTTACTAATAATTTCTGTGGTTGCTATTCTGTTTGGTATGTTGAAAACATTGTGAAAGCCAGGACCGGTCATGGCCTGGTTTCTTGTGACACACAATACGATGAAGGTCATTGTTTCCATTTTTAGAACTGCTTACAGTACATTTTCATTCCTCTGTTGTGACCTTTTTTAATCCATACTGCTTCGCTAACAGCCAGTACTTGTTATTCCTCAGAAGTCTTGTTTTGTCACTGAATGACCTATTTTATTATTCTCACATTACTTAGTAATCTTGACTGTTTTCTTTCACCTTTGAAAGACTACTATTGTCAGCTTTTACTACTTCTGGCACCTTATACATCTTATATCCATTCATATACATGTACATGCATATATGGGTGCACAAGGATGAGATCATTCTTTGATCCTTTAGTACAGAAACTTACTTCCACACAAAAATTAAACCCTGAAATATGTGTGGAAATGCTTGACTGACATTTGACTTAATCAGTCCTATGACTGCGGGGGTTAATTATCATATGATTTTTCTGCCCCCATTTTTAGATGGAGTAAATTTTCTCCTCCAGGTTGATTTATCATTCAAGAAATAGAACCCGAAAGATATAATAATAGAGGTTATTTTACAAACTGAGTGATACAGAACAGTTAGCAAAAGGTATAAAAGTGCACAAAACTTTAGGGTCTGAATTATTTTTTATATGTGACCTGTATTACCTTTTGTTCTGTGTAGCTCTATCATAGCCTTATGAACCCTTGTTTGCATTAGTACAAAGTATAATAAAATTTAGAACAGAAAAATCTCCCATGGGCCCAATTTTATGGGCCCTGGTAAAATATAGTTAGTGCTGATCTTGTACATAGAATTTATTATGAACTAAATATATGGTTCACTAAAGACAAATTATAACCTTAACTTCATATCAAGTTTTTAAATTAATATATCATAAATGGCAAGTGTCATGTATGGGCTGGCAGATTAGATAGCTCCTGCTCAAACTAGTTACAAAATATACCATGTAAGTATTGCAATGATGTCTTTTATTTTTTGTCTGCCAATATTTACTTCTGGTGACTATAAGGGTGTTAATTTCATCTTAGGGAAATCATAAGTACAAGGAGTTATTTTATAATACTGAAGTGTTATGGATATATAGTTACCTGGAATAAGACAAGAGTAAAGTTTACTTAAGTTGAAAGTAATGCAAAACATTTCTAGTATTCTATTTTTTAATGAGTTAGGCTATTATAGGAAGTATGACTAAGATTTGGTTTTTGCTTACCAGCACTGGCTCACAGAACTGGAAATTCTAGCAATGATCTTTGCAGCTGCCATCCATGATTATGAACATACTGGGACCACAAACAATTTTCATATTCAGACTAGGTAAGCAAAGTATTTTCTTAATTGTCTTATCTGGAGTTTGCTGTTCATTGGTTTGAACTGTTTCATACTTACTGAGACAGCCAAGAAGTAGCCAGGTCATTCCTGATTTTACAAATTGCTTCCTTGACCCTCTGCAAAGTTAATGGGACTGCTCACATGAACAAAAACAGTGAAAAAATAAGGAGTTAGATCCGTAGTGTTTGAAATAGTATTTTAGAGCTGGGTATGTCAAGAGAGATTTCAAAAAGATTCAGACACAAACTTGAAGACCTCTCACCCCTCTATTTGCTCACTTAAATTCTGATACTTTTGACTCAAAAATTTCTTCCACAGGGTCCCCAGAGAAATACCATTTAATTTTCAGCAGTGTGTCTGCACTTATTTCAGGTGCTACGTTTTATTTCAAGTTGTGTGTTAAACTTAGAGGGTCCCAGTACAGAGGGAGAAACCTTCAAGTATGGCCTTAGAAATACTTACTACAAGTCCTCTCCTGGCATGCTGTGACAGCAGTATTTGTGAAAAATAAATTTTAAAAGAAATCTAGTTTGAGAGTCAAGCTAACTGTATGCTCATGCAGGTCCAGCATATCATCCTAGCCTCTGGTTTGGAAGAACAACATATACCTCTCTCCCTTAAAATATTTTCAACTTATCAAAGGAAAATCACTGACCAATCCATTACTGGGTGATAAATGGTACATCTGATGCTTAACAAATTACAAAACATCTTCTCTTACACTAGGCTATACTTCGTTTTTAGTATCCTCAGTTGACAAGTCCACTTTACCTACTCTTGAAAAGAAAAATTCATCAAAGCACTGCCATATTCTAACAAAAGAGCTCTGTGCTATAAAATGCTACTACTTTGAACAGGAGCATCCTTGCACTCACCTATACAGATGAAGTGCCCAATGCTACATTTAAATTAAATCTGTAACATACTTGTGCCCTGAGATGTGGCCTTCAATAATGAACAAATTTTAGGTCTGCAGCTGAAATAAAGACATATTTCTTTTCTCCCTCAGCATAGTCAGCTAAAAATAAGCTTCACTTTGTAGTTTCAAGTTTATGATACTTTACTATTTTTGTCCTTAACTTTTTGCTCTGAAGTATTGCAAGAGTGTAAAATTAATTAAGCTGTTAGCCTTTGGAATTTGTGTTTACTTGCAAACAGGTATTTGGTTTGTGATGGGGCTCATTCTTCCCTCATGTGGCATCCCAGGACCATGATTCCAGGCTTCTTTTCTTTTGCCTGAGAAAAGCTGATGAAATGGCTGTCATAGTCACAATATATCTTATGACTGTTTAAAACAGTGCTAAAAAATAGCCCTAAATAGCTATGTGGATCAAAATGTGCTTTGTAAGCATATGGGATTGCAAAATCATATTTTTTTCCTATGATTTTAGTAGGTCTATAGACGTAACCATATTCACTATTTAGACAGGTTACCATACTATACATGTGGGTGGTTACACTGTATTGCTCAGCAGAACAAGAGATTGAATTTACCTTACTAATGTCATAGTAAACTGCACTGCTAACTCATCACACCTTTCCTCTAGCACAGACTCTTCAGCTGACCAAATTGAAATACTCAGGTACTCAGGAATAGTTTTATCCAAAAAGAAATGTAGCAGAGAGGGAAGACCTGACGTTGCTTAGCAAGTCAGATCAAAATTTGAAGCTAAGTATGATACATCCATACTTCATCAAAATTTGTGAAAATCTACATGTAATTTTAATACTGTAGATTAGTCTTTAATTAAGATGAAAGGGCTACTGTTGAGGGTGCTAGCATTATGGTAAGGTTATGGCTTGAGAAAGCACTTGAATGCGATCAAATTTCAGCTTAGCATCTCTTTCATTCCATTGTTCTAAGGTTCAAGGTTTAGCTGTTTTTCTGACAAAAGATGGTATCCGTTTAAAACATATGAAAATGAAGGGGTTTAGTACTTTATTATTTAAAACTCCTTCTGATAATGACTAACATGGGCCAAAGCAGATCTCTCTCAGAATAGGGGATGTAACTTCTTAATACTCGTGCTCTGTATAGAGCCCCCTCTGGTGGTGAATGAATTGTGTTTTAAATGGTTGTATTGCCAAAGAGTATTCTTGACTTGCCTAATTAGAGCATTTCTGTTACTCTCTCATCCTGTTTACAGTCAGGAAGTTCAAAGATCTCCTCACAAATTTTTGTCACCGTTATATAAATAAAACATTATTATTATATGTTTAAAGATATGACTTTCCGACAAACAGTATATACAATGGTATTTATGAATTTAGGATGGAAACTTTATCAGTATTTGATACAAGAGAAGTAAATGAACATAGTTTGGTATAGTCAGTAGTTCTCACAGGGAATACACAGGCCTACCTTCCCCAGTGCCATCACCAGGATGCTATTGCAAATTCTGCCTTTTTTATAACACTAGGTCTGATGTTGCAATATTGTACAATGATCGTTCTGTTCTTGAAAATCATCATGTAAGTGCTGCTTATAGACTCATGCAAGAAGAAGAGATGAACATCCTGGCAAATTTAACCAAAGATGACTGGAGGTAAGACCTACTATGACAATCAAACTCAATACCAATACTTAAAAATAATAAAAAACACCAAGCTTCCCCTTATGTAGTCTATTTTAAGAGTTCAAATTACAGGTAGAAAATTTCGCTCTGGAAGGAGTAATGGATATTTTGATCTTAGGGAAGGTTACTGTGGTATGAAGAACTACTGTTTGGGAGATTCCATATAATTTTCCAAGTGAGGTTGTGCACTTAACGAGGCATAGGGTTATACTATGTGAACCCTGTCTCAGGTGAGATAGCTCTGCAGGGAAACCACACACTGCCCCTCTTTAGCTAGGTTACCTTTGTCTAACAGCGAGTTAAAATGACTGTGCAGAGTCACACTCTGCTGCCAGCTTGAGCACTACTGCCTCTGGGTTTTCTCCTGTGTAACAGAACACAGTATAGTCACATCTTGGATAAACATTTAGAGAGAGTCTAAAAATAATAAAGGCCCAGAAGCACTACACAAAACTCATTCTTCTTATTCTGCTGAATTTTAGTGTAATTCCTGAATGACAGATCTGTTAGCCACTTAAAAGAAGCTTTTCAATTTTCCAGTTGTTACTAGAGCATACTTCTTGAATCTATACCAAAATTGACGTTGTTAGACTAACAGTTTTGAAGTTTTTACAGAATCAAATTGCTAAGAAATTGAAATTATATTTTTTTCAACTTTTTAATGTACTTCCTGGCACTGATTAATTTCTTGACTACCGTGAGATCCGTTTTCTTGAGTTGCAGTGATTTAATTTTTTTTTTTTTTTTTTTTTTAATTTAACACTGCTGGCTACTTAAACTGTGGTTCTGCTAATTACTTCAACAAGATGAAGCAAAATGACTGAGAATGACTTTATAGTATTACATTTTCTTTTCTACATGTTAATGTTAAAAAGGTAAATGCACTAATAAACTGTCGGCTTCGATTAAGTTTAGAACATAGAATTTGGGTCTGAGCAGGGAAATACTAACAGCATTCTGATGAGGATGTCCTGTGTGGATAATGAATGTGACATTCATAGTCATTTCTCACTCTTTTTTTAATCTCTGAAAATATATTTCAATCTTTCGTATTGTCTTGTTTCTCCCAAAATAACTAAGGATAGATTCCTTTTTGTCCCCACTTCTCCTTTGATTTACCAGGCTTCTCATGTTCTAACACCCCATGTGTCACATCAACAGTTACAGGTGTTCAGGCAGTATTAATGTCTCAGGCCATTCCAGTCATAAGGGATACAATGATATATTGCCTTATTATATATAAAAAAAGACTAACAAAGCAATATGCATTATATGCAGTGTGTAATGAACAGCTTTTCTTTCACAAATTCCCCCAGGAATCTTTTGTCTGAGAAAAGCAGGATAGCTGTAACTTGCAAGATATACATTATGTCTTCAGTTCCCAACTTGCTTTTTCTCATCTTAGCCTGTTCTTGCATTTTTTCATTAGTTTTCGATTGACTCAATGTCTTTGTCATGGACTAATCCAGGTAAAGTGGTTTCTGTTTATTGGTTAACTACTTTTTCCAAAAAAGGTATATGTGCCACTCCTTGTGTCTTGTTTATTACAACATTGTTCATGTGTTTTTTTTCATCTTGCTTGCATCTATTTTTTCACAGTATCCTATCTATAGGACATATGGATATAGGAGGGTTAAGAAAGGATGACAGTACAAGACATGACAGTTTACTTAAGAAAAATGAACATTGTATACTCAAAATCAGTAATCTTCCAGTTGTGGGCCCCAAAATATCCCTATGCACTGTACATGAAATACTGTTACCACTTCCCACCAAAGAACTAAAGATGATGATACCTAGGTATCTTTTTGCCATGGTAGTATGAACAATGCTACCTGTATTATACCGATGCCTGTAGCTGTGGACTGCTTAATGAAGTGAGCAGACATTTCAGTCCAAGAGTTACCTATGAGACCAGCTGAGAACTCCTTCAATATGGAAGCCAAGAAGTCCTTTTTCCCTGGGAAACAATTTGGGAATGATTTAAGTCCAAGAGTAATCTTCCATGCAATGGTAGTAGGCTAACCATTTGTAGCTCTAGTAGAGGTTTATTTAATGTTTCACAATTCTCAATTTTCCACCACTCTGTTGATGATAAATGGGGCACAGTCAGTAAACAACTGCAGACTGTAAGTGGAGAACTTCTCCTTTGGTGTTAATCAGCTTTTTGGCGGCCTGGAATCTTCAGATGTGTGTGAGAAGGACAGTGCTACATTGTATGATGCTTATTTGGGTGATGGAAATAAGAATTAGGGCTTGTCTGCTCCCGTGACAATGTGTGTAAACTGAAAGTTTTTTGCTTTTTTGTGCGTGTCCTGTGTATTAGTGAATAATAATTTCTGATTACTCTTAAAAGTTCAGAAATTGAATGTTCCTAGGAAAATCTCCCATAGAAAGGGGAAGTGATAATTATTTCTATCTTATAAACAACAGGGTTTAACAATGCAGAGCTGTCAGTTTTCAGTGTTAGATGTTCTTTTGCCTTTTTTTTTTCTACATTGGTTTGGCTGTGTTTAAGGGTACAGTTTCAAGGCAATGTGGAGAAGGAACATTTGGGAATCAAATTAATTAGTATCTTATTTTGAGATCAGATAAGGTAAGGCTTTTTCTGAACACACATTCTCCATAATTTGAGTAGAAATGAGAGGATTGATTCTTTATCATTAAAACATTAAAACAAATCAGGAATAAATACACAAAAATCAATGAGAAGTATGAGCTTAAATATGCAATTAATTTGGCTCAAAAGTAGTCTTGATGGTTTTTATAACACACTAACAACCTTAAAGAAAATTAAACTCTTTGAAAAAATGCAGTTAAGTAAATCAAAGATATGAATACAATATGAAACATCATGACCATGACTAAAGTAGGATTCTGTTGTTGTAATTGATAATTGGACATCCTGAAGATTGAGGGTTGTGCTCATGAAGATATATGCTACATAATCAAAGAATTAATGTGGTGAATTGTGCCACATATACATATAAGCAACACTTGCACATAAATCCTCCTAGACCATTTAAAAAACATGTAAATAAAGACCAGTAGACACCTACATGGTCTATATATAATCCTTTACATCAAGGAAACAGAATTTTCCATATCAGTAATTATTTCCCAAATCAGTTGATAAAATTAATGTGATTTCATATGCAACCAGAATGAATACATCTTCTTACATGATTCATATTTTACTATTTTCATACTCTTTTAATAGAAAACTGATGGACAAGGCAACATCTTTGACCATAATACCAAAATATAGCTAAATTATAAATCCCAAACTTGTTCTTATTCATGAAATAGACATTAAGGTATTTTTGAGATTAAAGGTAGTTTGTCATAATGTTCCTATGTTGGTATACTGTTGATAGTGCTTCAGATCTCTTGCTCTTCTGAGTGTTTCCACAGCTTTCTTCCTACGTTTAGTGTTATACCTATTCTGCACTAATATGAGGGCAATAATAAAAGACACAAATATATCCCCTTCTGTGTTGGTAAGCCCAGAGACTAACTGGGTTTTTGAATACTCTACTGACGTAAAAATAAGGAAAGGCTTATAATGGGTGACAGAACAGCATGTAATTTTAGTTTATATGCTAGAAAAGAGGAATTACAAAACAGTGTCACTCTGAAATGCAGAGTGCATTTTCTGAAGTACATTGCTTTCACAGAATCCCTTTAGAATACAATGTTCAAGTTGTTAATAATTCATTGAAATGCTTTTTAAAATGTAATAAACCCCGTGATGTTGTTTAGAAAGTTATAAATTAACAAGTACTGCTTAAACAAATGTACCACATGTAGAATAAATGAATTGTAATCAGTCATTTTGCTTTTAATTGTTCTTAGGGAGTTGCGTAGCTTGGTCATTGAAATGGTCTTGTCTACAGATATGTCAGGTCATTTTCAACAAATTAAAACAATGCGACATACTCTACAGCAGACAGAGGGGTAAGATATTTTCAGTTCTGTTCATTGTCTATGGTCTTTCAATGAGCTTATGTACAAAAAAAGAATTTAAATAGTTGCTTTTGTTTTGAGATAATTGGAGCATGTCCTTGAATTGACAGGGTAGACAAAGCCAAAGCCATGTCTTTGATTCTACATGCAGCAGACATAAGCCATCCAGCAAAATCCTGGGAACTGCACTACCGGTGGACCATGGCCCTGATGGAAGAATTTTTTCGACAGGTGCCATTTTAAAAATCTTTTAATAAATCTGGTGCAAGAAACAATGGTTACACAATTAAATCTTTTGATAAGTCTACCAGCAAGGATGCTGTTGGTTGTGATTGACAAGCATAGTCAGTAGTATATATTCCTTACTCTTCATACATACCACTGACATTAATTCAACTTTTATGTGCATGAATAAGATGATATTGTTATACCTCTATATCTTTTTTGGCTGATACCAGGATTCTGAGTGTTGTAGTATTTTTTTTTCCTTTCAATTATAATATAAGTTGTCAAGCTGTTTTCATTCTGTAGACAGAGATTTATATATGCTTTGAGTTAAAAAAGCACTAGCAGGTAGAATGAAAGCCTTGAAAATAGTAAGAATTCATATTCAGCAAAGGCAAAAAGTTGTCTCCATTTCACATTTCAGGAAGCCAGATTTTTTTTCCCTTACCAGTACTTGACATGCACATGCCACATAGATATGAAAGTTTTTCTTTCATAACAGCCTAATCCAAAGCCAAAGATTAGACGGTATCCTCCTGTTAATGCTGTGGTCATATATCCTAAAACGAAAATAAAGACACACCTTTATGGGAGTCTTCTCATTTCTGTAGATAATGAATTAGGAGACAAAGCCCAGGCCATGTTGGTATCACTGCTGCCATTTATTTGCTCACCTCATCAGGTGAAAAAACCCATTTCTCCAAAGAGGGAGTACTCTCCCTGTAATGAATATTTGTGACCATGCATATTTTGAACATAATGTTTAGTGAAGGAAAATTGATAACTGAAATCCAGTTTAGGTATTACAGTTTCTACAGTTATACAGTGGTTTTAAAAATGGTTAATACAGATAACAGAACAATTTATATCTTGCTCAACTTCATTGTCATTATCTTGGTATATAGATGACGTTTTCAAATCAGATGGGTCACACTGGAAAAAGAGTCAGAGAATAAAAAAGTCAGTATGTTAAATCAGCAATTTGTTAAGCCCATCTGCCCTAGAGTGTTCTTGCTTGGTTCCTATAGGTTCTTTGTATGAATTCTCAGCAGAGAGAATCAGGCCATCCTTGACTCTGGGCTTTGCACTGGGGAGATAGATTGGAAAGCTGATGCCTCAATATAAATAATGAATGGACTGAGTTTTGTGGGAATAATGATCAGAGTCATGAGTTTGTGTCTGCTTCTGTAAATGGAAATGCTGAGGATTTTGAACTTAAGGGGATAAAGGAGGAACAGATTACCCTACATTTATGTTACTTGAAAAGGTCAGAAATGACCAACTGTAAAAAAATTTTAGACACATAAAGACAGACTAGGCAAAGTCCATGGAACAGTGAAGCAACGTATCCAGTCAAGTGGACGTAGTATTAGCAATGAACAGTACTACACTGGTTGTTCATCACTGAGTGCACAGGATCAAAATGTTTTAGTTATTCCTTTATCCTTTCATTAGGAAAAGTAACTGGATCCCAAATAAGCTGCTCAAAGACTTGAGAAGGCATTTAACAATAGAATAAAATTATCATGTATCTATGTTTACAGATCAGCATTATAAAAATATCGAAGTCTTTCAGGCTGTAGTGGAGTGTGCAAGGAACTGAATCCATCTTTATATGTACTACAAGAAAAGCATGTGTGGAGTAGTTCCAACACATTTAAAGTGTGATGAAGTAACTGTACATATAGAAATGCACTGAGCAGTGCAGGCATAATAGGACTTCTACTTCTAAATGCACTGGCTTGGTTGTGCGTCCTCTGATCTGTTGATCTGAAAGTGTGTTTTGGAATTCTCTGGGATTTCCAGATCTGTGTTAGCCAAGATGAACTGGTCCAAATGTATACAAACCCCACTAATTCCTCCTTTTCTTTAAAGATAGCAATTCAGCTACTTTTACTGCCTTACATGAAAAAAGCAGCAGTGTCTGAAACTGATGGTGCAAAACCAATGCTTTAACAAGCAGTAGTGAGCACCAGTAAAAAATGAACATTCGCCTAGGCAAAAAACATTAACTCAGGTAACAGTTAAAATACATGCTAGTTAACTTGAAGGAAAAAGCCAAACAACGCTTTAAGTTAAAAAGCAAGAACTACAGAACATGTGTTGTAATGCCACCAAAAGTCTGAGATACTTGCTTAAAATAGAAATACACCCACCCATCTTAAAACCTTAAAAATAAAGAAATACATAGTTCAAGTCACTCAAAGTGGTATCATAGCTCCTGTAACATTCTGCTCTCATTCTGAATACATCCAAAAGCACAAAAAGAGAATTTGTCCAATATGTTCAGCAACCAGGAAGAGAATTCTTCTTATTGTTTTAATCTTTATCTTGATTTTAAATCTCATTAAATTCTAATGATAAATTTAAATATCAGTGCTGTGCACTTTATTATAATTTATATTATATGACATTTAAGTATTTATTATGTATTACATTAATTGCAAAGTAAGTCAAAGTTGGGGTAAAGAGCTACTTGAAAAAATAAATTCAAACTGATTATTTGCTAGTGTGGAATTTTCTCTTTTTTTAATACCTAGTTAAGGGAAGATTACCACATTAATATTGCTTTAGAAATCCTGTATTCAACAGTTGCTGAAATTGTTAGAACTACCTCAGTTTATTTTATAACATGATTTAGCTCCTACATTTACACAGAGATACCACTAGCATTGCTCCTAATAGTAAGTGTTCATGTGTTCCTCACACTCTGAAGTCAAATTATGAACACTTGGGTGTAAAATTTAAAGGACATAATGATAAATCTATCCACTTCCACATGAAAGACAATATGTGAGCTATAACTATTTCTGTGGCTGAAATGGTTTTATTGGTATTATAGTTACGAACTTTTCCCAAATCTAGTTCAATGATACATGATAAAAAAACTAAGGAAGTTGATACTATCCCTTCATGCATCAGCTTCTCATGAAATCTTGGGAAAATGATATGTTCATGTCCTGCTCCCCACTGGATGATCATGAAACAGCACTCTCCATGACTAATGTAGTATGTAGAGTGATTTTGCTTGAAATATTAAATTTTCCTATATCTATAATGTCAATGCTTCTGGAGGCTGGATTTGTCCAGAAACACAAATGATAGCCTCCTTTGAAAGATGTCTTTTAAGCTTTTTTTGCAGTTACTTTCTTTTTGAGCTTTTACAAGTCAGTTGGAGTACCACACTGAAAATGAAGATGACACCACCCATCTCTTAAGATTGTTATGACAAATCCCCTCTTTTAATTTCTTAGTTGCTGAAATATTTTCAGAACTAGATTGTACAAATCACCTTTGTAATGAAATTGAGCTTGTGCTTTTTTATGGCTTCAGTGGCAGAGAGATGTGCCTGCTGGTGGGAATGAGTTCAAGTCAGATTGTGCCCTGGACCCATATAAATCCAGTGAAGAAATTTTACATGTTGGATAAAGCAATGTAATAGAAGGAAACACTTAGCATTGTCATACCATTACAAACATGTCTATATATCTCCAATCTCATTACATCTTAGATTAGAAGGACTAAACTGTGAATTGAAGGACTTCATATTTGCATAATCTCGTGGTAGATGGCTTCCTTTTTAGGAGAATTTGCTTGCAATAAGTTCCTTTATATAAAAATTATCAAATTAGAATTTTGACCTTTACTTTTCCTGAAAATTTAAAAATAAGCAATGAGATTTTTTTTTTTGCCTGTGGCTTGTTTTTCTTTAGGAATATAAGTGAACAAAGTAACCTGCTGAATAAATACTAAGAATGATCACATTAATTTGTCTTTATGTCCAACAAATGCATGCTTATAATATTAAACATTTTTGTTTGCAGGGAGACAAGGAGGCTGCTTTAGGTCTTCAATTTTCCCCACTCTGTGACCGCAAGTCTACTTTGGTAGCTCAGTCCCAAATAGGTAATGTCAAGTTGTGGTTTTCTCGTATGTATAGGAGCATGTAAAATCATATGGACATTTCTTATACCCATTTTAAATTTTACATATTCCAAATTCCATCATGTAAAAAGGTATTTCTTTGCACCTATCTATTCACCAAACTCATATGCTCTTCCAGCAGAAATGTGCTGGTCTCAAAAGCACATGAAGTAATTTCAGCATATGTGGTATCAAGGAGGGGTGGGAGAAGGATTAACCAAAGTACAGGACAGGACACCACCTGAATTGAAGCATCTTGTCTGATCTTGTCACTCAAAATGTCCTTTATTTCATTTCACTATGACTTGAAAGGCAATGTGCTTGAGAGCCATACCTACGGCAGGAGGGAAGCTGGATCCTAGGCACTGTTGCAGCTCACCTTTTTGCTGTCTTAGTTACAGTATGAAGACATCTGGAAATCCATTGCTAACTCATGTTCTCATGTTTTGGATCTTTTTTTTTTTTTTCATGTTAAGTGCTCAGCAGAGAATAATGCTTCATTCTCTCACTGTGTCATTCTATACCTTGATGAGCACTTTAAAATGTAAAAGACATTGTTCAGAGCTGACATCCCAGCACTGTGGGATGAATGCTCTCCTAAGGATATTACTTGTTCTCTTCACTGATTTGACAGCACACTCCTACACACTGTGAAATAACACTTTACCTCCACAGAATAATAAACAGCAGCTTGAAATATTAACTACTTGTCTAGAAACTCCAAATGGTAACAGAGAGAGTATGACTTCTAGGCTCCTGGCTCAATGGTATCTTCCCTTCTATTCAATAATTAATATTGATTTCAAATGGTAGGTGTGTTCTGCAGTGCATAAAATTTAGAAGAAAAAGGAAATTAAAAGCTATAATTATTAGTATCTAGTTAGACCTATATAACTTCAGGTGATTTTGGGTTTTGTTGTGTTTTTTTTTTCTTCAAGATTATACCAGTGGTATCTAGTACATTGAATCAGGACTACAGACAGAAAATCAACCTGCTATTAAGTATTTACTTTTATATTTAAGGGCTAGGGGAATGTAAAATCTGATTTTCTCTTTTTCTTCTTTAGGTTTCATTGATTTCATAGTAGAACCAACATTTTCTCTTCTTACGGACTCAATGGAGAAAATTGTTATGCCTCTTATAGAGGAAGCATCAAAATCTGGAAGTCTTGCATTTGGGACACCCAGGTATGAATACACTGCTTAGTTATTGAACTAACATAAACTGACATAATTATTTCATTCTCAGAATTAACACAATTATTTTAACAGTTGGAAAAGTAACATAAATAGCTGTGCAGTATTGCCACCATGTGGTGTTATGTTTTATTTGCAATATGCTATTACTCCATTGACTAGAAAATTATGCATATAAAAAGACATAATACACAATAAAAAGCAGAATACACACATATTAAATATAAAGCTAATTTTCTACAGCGTATCTAGTAACAGTTTTTTCCTTTTACTATAGTCTTTGCAATAGATTATTGAAGTTCCTAGTTCTCTTATCTTGAATCTTTTTCAGTATAATTTTATTTGACAGTACAAAAAGTCATTCTTTCTAAGAAACAATTAGGAGTGGACCTGGTGAAGGTGGTTTCAAGTTTTTTTTCTGATTTTTATTATGAAGTAGGTCACTTTCCTTCTTCACCTTTTGATATTAGTATTGTTAGATATATACACTGGAGACAACATGTATTCCACTTACATTTCACTTGAGAAATCTAAATGCATCATAAGTGAGATGTGGCGATGTTGCCCATCAAGCTCTTGATTTTTGCATCATGAAAGAAGTTGTCTGTGAAACAAACTAGCTATGATAGACAATGCTATTTGTGCGAGTCCATGCTGAAAGCATCACTCAATAATGACCTGCTGCTTTTACAAATGTTGCCTTAAAATTACATTTTAAACTGTAATTTGAGCTTTCACTGAGGCTACTAATATGATCACTCTGCAGGGTAATTTTTCATCTGCTGTGCGTTATTTAGATGATGACCTAGCTCTTTTCTGATCATGAGTTTGCAAGTATTTCATTTACTAGAAGTAAGTAAAAGTTACTAGAAGTAGGTATTTATAACTGTTCTTAGCATTTTGGGGAGCAGTGCAAAACTAAGGCATTATTGATAACAAATTTGCTTACCTGCTCACTTCTTCACAAATAAGCGATTAGCAGCTACAAATAATTAGTAGCTCCAGGCTTCATTTTTGGTCAATAATCATGACAGATTGGTAGACAAATAAAGGCTTATGATCCAGCAAAGCTTCCTCATGTTAAGGTGGAGACTAAAGGGATTTTTATGGAATCAAGTGCTACACTTAGAAAGAGAGTAGAGAGCCTGTATCATACAGGAATCTCTGAGCCATCAGTTTCACAAATGCTACTTAGTGGACGTCATCAGTATATGGTGTGACATTTGCTGTGGTACCTGGACAACATTAGAATTATAGCCTATTCTTTCCATTCTATCCCATGCAACATCTCTAGAGCACATGAAAATTACAGTTAGCTCCTGTACAATTCTTACTGATATGTTCACTGCAATTATGTTTTCTTATTAATAGAAAACCATTTGTATGAATATTAACATCTGTCTTTGGTACTAGTGACATAAACTATGAAGCATAATTGAGTAAACAAAACCTGGTATGATATGATTGCTTGAACAAAGCTTTGTTTGATAAATTTGATTTTTTTAATCCTAAGAAAAAGAAGCAAGTTTGTTCTTTTTTCCCACCTTTACATGTATCTCTGTATTCATATATGAATAATCAATTTGACTTCTAGCTTACTTACATGTAAAGTAGCTATAGTGGCCCTTAAGTGGATTTTAAAGCCATTGTATTAAATGCTGCTTTGACTTGAATACATGTATCTTGAAAAGTATTTTCAGCTGAAACTAAACTTAATTACCTGTCACATACTTTTGTATCTTGCTTTTTTAAAAATGTGACAACCAATAACCATTCAGATGTCAGATGTCTTTCTTGTGAACCCCAAAGATACTGTTCACTATTCAAAAGCCCAGCTAAGAAGCTGCTCCAGAATGGATACATAAACATTCTTTCATGAACCAACTACAAGTAATGTATTTTCAGCTGTCACTTTTTTTTTCAAGAATTCCCTGGAAAAAGGTTGGTAAGAATTTGTCTCCTGCTACAGCTTCATGAGTTGATGAAAAGTCTCATATCTTAGACATTCTTTGGTGAAAACTATTATTTTGAGTTAGTGAGTGTGTGTAAATCCCAAGGAATTTGATTAAAATTGTTTGTGTATTATTAAAATTGCCTGACTGTGTTCATAGTTTAGGGTTTTTTTCCATTCTGCAGCCAAAATAGTTTGGGAGCAGTAATCAATGCTGAAGCACAAAGACGACCCAGTTTTAAAAGTACAAGTGATGGAGGGACTCACACCGAAAATTCTTTAGCAACTGTAGACCTAATGAGCTTTAAGGACAACTTGATGAAGATCATTCAAGCAAACAAAGAAAGATGGAAAGAATTAGCAGTAGAAGGTATGATATACTAAGGTAGAGTGTTTTTATAGGATACTATCTAAGATCTCCCCTACTTTCACTTTTCAATTTCCTACAACCTATAAAAATACATAGTTGTCTTGTATTCATATATTTTACATCTTAATGTTTGTTTAGATGGTCCTGTTTTGCTCTCCCAGAAGGCATAAAGAGATGCTGGTGGTCAGGGGATGAGGGGAAATCTTATAGCCTGTACAGTATGTCTCTGTGCCACTCAACTTACCTTTAGAAGTCTGGTTTAGAAATGTGTATCAGTGCACACTGAATCATAACTGATACTGACATCTGCTTTAAATGCCAAAATCAACAATTCAAAGTCCTATGTGCTGCCACATTTCTTAAGAAACATGAAAGTTATACTTTCCTATTAGGAATACTGTTTGTTCCCCACTCTGTGGAACAAAATTCAATATTGCAGGCCTTTTGGGACTATGCTGTAGGCAATTATTTAAATGACCCAGAGGATCTAAAGATTTAAGTAATCACAGCATGTATTAGACACAAACAAGGCAAAAAATGACTCTTCATCTGCTGATAAAGCCAAACCTGTATCAAGCATTGTAGTTCATAAACCATACCTGAAAATTGTCTGGAGTTACACTTACCTGAGTGAAATGATTTGTGATAATTGTTGAAAACAATTTATAACCTTGATCCAGGTTAAGTGAATGCCATTTGGGAATATTTTGTCTACAGTCTGTTTTGTTTCTGAGTAAGCACCGGGAATATTTCTATATAGCATTTCACTGCTGGTCTCTCTTGTACATGACCTGATACTCACTGCAGGGAATGGTATCCTGGAATCCAGTGACAGCCTTGTTTTTCATCCCATCATCCAAAGCAACACCTTTTTTTCTCAAAGAGGTGTCAGACAAGACAGAAAAATACTGCTGAGCAGTGCTAAATTGCAGATGAATATTCTCATTAGGAGAATACCAAGAACAAGCTTCCATACATCTACTGTGACTATGACTTGAGAGGTAGAAGGGGCAGAGGAGGAGGAGATTTAACTAATATTGTCTCTTCTTCATGAGCAGCTTCATATGATTGATTGTCCACCTAATACTGACTGGTCAAATGGACAAAGCTGCTAGTTTGCAATGATAAGTAGTAATAACAGACCATCAGGGTGCCCAAGACCACTTAGCTACAGCCTTCACAGATCAAGCAGCCCTTGGCTATCTACATACAAGGCCCTTCAATATGGTAGAATGGAGAACTTGCTATCTGTGAGTTTGCCATTACCAGTGACATGTAATTAATGAGTTTGATTTTGGTACGTCAGTTTTTTGGTATATTGTTTTGGAGGTGAACAGTGCTATCAGAGAGATAGTTTCCCCTTCATTTCCAGTGCTTTGTATTGCTCTTTAAATTACTGATATATTTAGCCCAGCTTTACTGCGTTCTTGACAGCCATTCAAAATACAAACTTCTCACAGCAAGAGATTTAAGAATTCTTCTGGGTAAACGATTGTTTCTTTATACAGTCAATATTAATGTCCAGAAAACTCTGGACATGCTTTCTACAGTGAAAAACAGATCTATTAATGTTCAAGACTCCATGGTCTTTCTTGCCATTGTGGTTGTTCATATTCTAGGATGCCCTTCTTTTCTTCCATCAGCTTGACTAAATAAGTGTGTCTAAGTATTTCCTTAACACTTGTGGAATTACAGTAGAATGTACTTTAGGAAAACTGATGGGTAAGTAAAAATAGCTGGTATTGAGGTCAGAGCTTGATGAACAATATTGACTCTGTCTGATTGTGATTGAATCTGTTTTGCAAAACATCTCTGAGAACAAAGAAAAAAGTTACAGAAAACTGCACTCACAAAGAGAATACTTGCAGCAATAACTGCGGTTGACTAGAGCATGGCATGGAGACCTTCAGGGTGCCTGATTAGGATCTAGAGAAAACTTGTGAATAGTGCAAATAATTTTGAGTACAGATTTATATTTTGTTAGTAACCAAACAGTAATTTTTTTTTTTTTTTTTAATAAAAGCTGGGGGGGATTATATAGGTTTTGTAAAGTTGATAGATTTTCCTTCATTTGGAGTGAAATGTGTGGGCACTTACTCCATATGTGGACACTGAGGGCTGCTGGAAAAGACTTTTTCACTAAGTGAATGTAGCCCTCTACAGCACACTATCTAAGGTAGCACATAAGTTCCTTTTCACATAATGGGAGAAGGAATCTTCCACAGCTTGTCCAAACCAGCAGTATATCTGCTCTGAAGCTGCACCCCACAAAGGATGAAAATCCTTAATCAGACTGCAAAATTAACATCTAGTAAAGAATGACAAATGTTGAAATACATCCCCTTTCCACCTGAAATTCCTTTTAGATTGCACTCAATTTTGATTAAGCTTGTAAATTAATAGCCTGAGACCTTGAACCTTGGATTATTTGTTCCATCCTGCCTGGATCTTATATTATTGTCTGTAACTCTGTTGCTTAATGAAAAGTCTTTAGGTTTCTCTAGGCATGTATATGAAGTTGTGTTTTATTTATATATTAGTAGGAACATGTACTGAGGGAAACAATATCAGGGATAAATGACTCCTAGGTGACAGGAGTGTTGTTATTGCTATCATTGTTCCTAGAAAGGTAATTTATGACAAGCCACAGAGTTGAGTGCACTGAGGAATTCCCGTGTATGAGGGCAGTGTGCCTATGGCAGTAAGCAGGTTGGCTGTTACTGTAGATCTCTAAACACACTTCTTGAGCTGACTATCACAAACAGTACTTGTCCTGTTAAAGGAAGCATCTGCATTCTTGTTGGTGGGCTCCATGAACACTGGACATTGTTCCAAGATTAGTTCACAGGCTCAGCAGAAGTTGTCTCTATAAAATGTAATAATACAGATTCACAAGTAATATAGAAAAAAAAAAAAAAACTAGTGGAAATCCATATAATTTTCTGAGGATGATTTGAACTCATTCCAGCTTCTCACCTTTTCAGGATAAGGTTACTCGTGGCACTGACTGGGAGACAGTTCAGCTGGAGCAAGGGCTCCCTCAGCATGGGCTGAAGATGATCTGACCTCTTTACCCAGACAGTCCAGAACAGAAAACACACTGGCAGTGTTGTTGACAGGGCCACTTTCCTGGAGATGCTGCTGCTACCCCTCCCTGAAAAGATAGCCTTTGTTGTTGACTTGATTTGGAGCAAGCAATTTGTGCATGGAACAGTGTAGTTTATTCTGGAAAAGCCTGTGTTAGTACGGAAAGTGTTTATATACCTAGGCAGCTGTTTGAGAGCTTCCTTAACAGAAGGCTTACTAAATAAGGTGGCTCCAATTTGCTAAAAAGGCCATGTATTGTATAATTGATGCAGAGGTGCTGGTGCTCTATAGCCTAAGGGTCCTCAACCTTTCACCACTGTAGAATTAGAAGAATGTTTCTCAGGCCTTTCAGGGAATACTGTTAACAGGGAATTACCATAATGATCAAACATCTGGGATTCTAATTTGAAATCCTTGATGTTTAATTAATATTCCAACCCCCTAATCACCAAATAATCTGTCTTTGTTCAACTTAACACAGTGAAAAACAGACCTTTGCTTTTTCAGTGCATAATGTTGATGGCTGCTACTATTTGCGACTGTTGTAGTTGTAGCAAATAGGCAGTGAAGATGCTCAGATAAGGCTGGCAGAGACTCTCTTCATTAGAGGAAACATTTACTGAATGAATTTTAACATCTGGAGGTTACTGAGGTACTGAGAAAGCTGTAAGAAACATACAATTTATTGAGAAAGATTAAAAATATGTAAGATACTTCATGATACAGTTCTTAGAACACAGAAATTATAGGACAATGGTTTATTACCTAAAAAACACACAACTGTTCCTTATGCCTACAATGTTTATACCTTCATGCTTATTTTATTCTCTAAAAATGTTCTAAAGATTTACTGTCAAACTGGTCAGTTGTTGGCAAGCTCAGGTACTCTTACAGGGTATGGACTAGTAATCATCTATTCAGTAGGTGTCACTGTAAATAAAGTTACAGGAATAAATATCATCACATAACAGTTGAGCAAAAAGAGGCACAGACATCTTAGGACACTCATCTCAGGTCATATAATAACACAAGAGAGTGCAGCATACAGACCAAGGGCCCATCACTGAACCATGCTAACACTGTTCACATTCAGAATAATACAGCAGCAGTGCTACTTGTTGTTCCCATTTTATGTAGCACTTCTGAAGAATTAGCTGTTACAAGACCTGACCAAAGGTTGCATTATTTGTATGGAAAGTGATCAGTGACAGAACTTCTCAACACCTTTTGGCAGTGGACTGTGCTGCACCACTTGAAGGTGTATGTCTGGGATGACTGACTGCATCAGGCTGAGATGAAAAGTATGTGAGGCTGAATGAGCGTCTCGCACTTTCCTGTGCTTAATTTTGATAATAAAAATATGAAAAAAATTGGCAACTACTGTGTCTCTGAAGTAGAGAACAGGGGGGTTTTTTTGGTTTTTTTGTTTGTTTGGTTGGTTGCTTTTTTTGGTTTTGTGGTTTGGTTTGGGTTTTTTTGGTTGGTTGGTTGGTTTGTGGGGTTTTTTTGGTTTGGTTTGGTTTTTTGGTGGGTTGGATTTTTTGTGTGGTTTTTTTGTTTTGTTTTGTTTTTTGTTTGTTTGTTTTGTTTGTTTGTTTGGGGGTTTTTTT
>JANHGN010018972.1:104211-126292 GCA_024605025.1 Megaceryle maxima | reverse complement strand
AGAACCCACAAAACCAACCAACCAACCAAACAAAAATCCCCATAACTGGCATAACAATTCACATCACAGCCCAAACTGTAGTTCAGGGATAATATTTTTTGGATTCAGAAAAGCAAGGTGATGAAGATGCCAAATGCTAACTGTGGTAAAAATTTGCTTAGAGACTGGGCTATCTTTCCATTGTCATATTCAATCACTTTTGGTTTGGATTTGAACTGGTCACTCATGACCAGAGTTTCTGGGACCTGCCAGCTGAACTCAAATAAATATCTCAATGCTTGATTTCCTTTCTTACTTCAGTGTGCACAGCCACGTTAGAAATATCACACAGCTATTTTGAGCAGGTGTTGTTCAAACTGCAATGATTTCATTTTTTAAATTGGTAGTGGGTTTTATCATTTATAGTAGTATACAGATTTTGTAAAATCTGAATTTACAAAACAGAGAATCTAATAGCAATAGAAATAGACCTTCTATGAAGATAGTACAGGGTTTTTTTTTTAGACTTTACACCCTCCATCATAAATTTTCCATTCTCTCTTTTCTTCATCTTCTGGTACCACTTCTCTGTGCTGCTCTGTTCCATCTCCTTTTACACTGGGCCATTTCATCTGTGCTATTCTCCAAGTCTCTGCAATAAAGCAAGGAATAGAACCTTCCACAAATGTTATTTTCTCCTGTAGCTGCTGTCCCCTGAAGCGCAATTCCCCCTATATTTCTTCCTTCCCATTCTGCATGTGCCACTATCCATAATGGCACCAGTACTGGACTGCACGCGTGTAACCCTCTGTAACTTGTTCCATCTGAAGCTCTGTATTAGCTGACATTCTGGACTTTTTCAGGTTGATAGGCAAACTTCTTTCAGGGCTTCCTTTCAGTTCTGATGCCTCCCCCATCCCCAGCAAACTGGTACCCTCCAGGCCCTTTCTCTGTTGCAGAGCTTATGAGCTCTGCTCCTCCTAGTCCCGTGGTGGTAAACACCACTGCTGGGCAATGTGGCTGCGGCATGGGGTCCTCCTGCTCTCATTCTTCAACTCAGAGTGTGTCTGATGATTCTACCTGCTGTGTACTATGGCCAAAAAAACGGAGGTACTAATTAGACATCAAGCCATTAAGCAGACCACTATGGTTCTGTTGCAATAGTGTAATCAGAAGCAGAATCCGAGCCATATTAGACACACCAGTGCATACATCCTCATGCAGAAAGTTGATGTTCACAGTGTTCTCATGTGCAACTCTATCAGTCACTAGTCTGAAATCAAACAATTGTGGCATATCCTTCTTATCTAATTTACTTATTTTGTTCCCTCTTTGTAGAAGAACTTGTGAAAAATGTTGGTGAACAGGAAAAAGACCAAAGCAGAAATTCCACAGATGCACAGTTACAGGAAGAGACAACAAGGACACAAAATGAGAGTAGTCAGGGAAGCGATGGTACAACCTGTCCTCCCAGATCCATCGTCCTACAAGTAGTCTCTTCTGACACTCCTCTGAGTGATGAATCCAAGTCAGAAAAATGCACTAACTCTGATCCGAACCAGAAAGATCTCACCGATACCCAGCAAGAAACACAGAATACAGACCCACTGAATGGTAATGCTTCATCACAGAGCACCAGTCAATCTAATGAAGCTGTCCAGGGCGAAGCTGCAGCAGTGTCTGGTATCTTCCTATCAAACACTGACAGTAATGTAAAATATAAAAATAAGGTCTTGTACAAACCACCAGTGTAAGACAGTTTCTTCAGGCATGTGTAAAAACAGTAGTGTCCTGAAACCATCACATAAAAGCTGTTTGATATAAACAAATATAATCTTCTTGATATTAGCTATTTGATACCTAGTAGAAAATCTCTTACATAAAAAGCCAAGACCTTTAGTTGAATTGGAAGAATGATTTTAAAGTAATTTAAAGATGTGTATTTGCAAGTAAATAGCAGTTTGTTACTTGAGAATGAGGTATACTTTTAAAACAGAACTATCTAACATTTTCTCTTTCAATAGTTAATTATTCTTATCCTATTAAAATGCAGTCCCCTTAGTTTAGGCATTTAGTATGATTACTATTTTGTAAACCACATTCTTTGTTCTAAATGTAATGTGACTTTTAGAGTTAACTTTAAGTAGATGGAATTTGCTAAAGTAGGCATGGGACTGTGTCATTCTCTTAATCAGAAAGATCAGTCTCCTTACTGTACTTTAAAGCACAAGTGAAACAGACAGAAAATCCCTATACTGTCAGAATATTTTTTTAGAATGTACTATTACAAGCTGATTATAATTTAGTATCTGGCAACTGTAAGACATTATCAAGGGCAAGATGCCCAAGCAATAGGAGTAGATGTTATCAAAGTAAGAGAAAGACACTGTCCACTTTTTTTTTCTGAACTTGTGTATTGTTAGAATAGTCTTTGAGTTATTAAGGTAGTAAGAATAATTGAGGCATATAATGACACTTCTTTTCCTCACTTCTAATTAAAATGCTAAACTAACTAATGCTTTATGACAGTGGGCCTTGCAATATTGTGCCAGAAGTATGGCATTGTCTGAGCAGCAACACTGAAGTGCTTATAAGGCTTAGCTTAAACATAAGTATATGACTTGGCATATTTCTCAAAAATGCTTTTTATGGAGAACACCCACTTATTCTAGAGTTCTGCATTCCAGTGCACCCTGCTTTTATTTTTGACAGGCTTTTTTTTCCATCAGAAATAGCAGATGGTTAATATAGGATCCTAAATCAAAATATTTACACTAAAATTAATTTGATAACATTTGAAGTTGTTTGATAACTGCCATTTTTGTCTTTTGATGTGTATTTTTTGCACACATTTTTGTATTAAAGCCCAACTTGAAATTTAAGTACCTTTGAAAATTTTCCCCTCTGAATGAGGAACACAGCAGGAAAAGCTGCATCTTTTATCTTTCAAACTATGCAGAAGGCAGCTGTGGTGTATAGCTGTCCTTGAGAGTCTTTAGGTGGCTGACCAACAAAAATGCTGTTTAAGAGGTTAGATACAACCCAGCATGCAGCCACTCTGTTGCCCTGTCAATCTTTACATGCCACCTTTCACAGGAGAACAGAGATTTCTTATTTTAGAAAAAGCTAATCTCATTAATTTTCTAAGGCTAATGCCTTCTATTTTAACACTTAAAACTGCAAAATTTATGAAAAGAGTAAGAAGTGGTTGAGTTTCTAATAGTGTATTTCCAAAAGCAAACATGATCTGGAAGTTATTTTTTTTTCCTTGAAGATGATAAAAAAGATTTAGTTACATGAATTCCACCAATCCAAAGATGTTCCTTCACTAGAGATGGCGGTATTCAAAGAGTTCACATAAATAATGAAATAGAAATAAGAGACTGATTTATTTATTTTATGGAAATAAATAGTATTGGTAGCTCATATGAGGATATTGCTCAGCTCTTGCATCACTAAGAAGGCAGTGGGTGGTAATTAAAACATGGACTTCAGTCATGGGAAAAGAGGAGATATAGCAGGAGGCATAACTGCATCAAGTGATTAATTACACAGTAAGAGAAGCAGGAAATTATTTTTAAGGCAGGTCCGAAGGCTGAGTGGTGAGCCAATACTACATTACTGGGATACTTAGAACTGAGCCATTGTAGATTTTTCCAGCACCCATCTCAGTTACTGCTGATTGCCACAGAAAGTTTTGGTATAGAATTGTAGATTCCATTACTGAAACTAAATGTCTGTGCCTGAAAATCTTAAACTGCTCTATAAGGATCTTTGGAAATTAAATGGATCTGAAAGGATATTTTTGCCAAATGCAAAGCTGTGCCTTTTCCTGGTGGTAAAAGTATGTAAAAGGTAGAGGCTACTGCTCATGCCATTGATCAAACCTGTGTCCAGACAGAATTATAAAATTCTCATTTGAACAGGTCTTCAAGTTAGTTTGAAAACTGTACATTGGATATGGTTTGTGAACAAATGTAGGCATCAGTTCTTGGTGTTGTCATGGGAAATTGTATTGTCACAGGAAATAATATTGTCAAAATGCTGTTGTCATGGGAAATTCAGAGAATTTATGCAGTCCCAATTCTTTGGATCTTACATTCTAAAATAGTGACTTTTCACCTATTTAGACCTGTGAATCCTTAGAATTTTTCCAGTGGAAATGTGCATCCTTGGTCAGACAACTTAAGCCTACAGAAAGTAGGTTTACATTTCTTTTAGTCTCATGAACCTTTCACGGATCCCCTCACAAGTAATTCATAGTCACTCAAGTCATAAAATCACAAGAGGAAGCTGGATTTCTGATTTATGCTATCACAAATTCTTAGTAAAGTGCTACTATGCATAGAATAAGGATATTGGTTAGGTGGTATTTTTAAAGACATCTGATATTTGAAGGCATTTTAAAGTTGTTTTTATGTAAAACATCTGTTCACTATGATATGTTGAATTTCCTCTCATCCATCTTCTTCAGTGATTGCGTTCATTTTCCAGCATAGATAAATACCCAGGTAAATGGAGAGCTTGATGTATGTTTTGACCAGGTTTCCACACATGAAGGATGTAATATTTAATATCAAATTGACCTATTTGAAAATATTTGATCTGACATGGGATTTCTGATTTAGCAAAGTGATACAATATATACTTGGAAGCACACTACAAATGTAAGTTACACTTAGCAAGACAGAGCAATTGCAATACACAGCTCAATCAGTGCCACTGTGAGTCCCTTTACCAGTCCGTGGATCATGCTCACTGTCGCAATGCTGGGTGTCACCAGTAAGGCATACACTAGTTGAAGCCAGCTCAAGCCTGTTACTCGCTTCAGATTTCTTTTGCTAGTTGTGTATGTTTTAGTACTTTTTATTGGACTGACCCATGTATTCACTCCCTCCATGCTGGCCTGGCTAACTCAGAGAGGCAGTCACACTCTTCTAAGTGAATGCAGGATGAAACATCTACACCACTGGTTGATCCTCTCGAATATGATACTATAGTCAGTGGAACCATTCAACTGACAGAAGTACTTATCTAAACCAGAGGCCACCCTCTGTTCCTCTTTGTGTTGAGATTGTCAGCTTTCCTTGCAACAGCTCTGGTCAGTCACCTCTTGCATTATCTTCTGAGCTTGATGGTCAAGTCACCCTTGCCCATCCGCTTTGGCCTTCTTCCATTGTAGGGGCTTATTGGTCAGTCATGATATCATTTACATTCCAATTGTATGTCATTAAGTGGTTTGATTTGTACTTTAACATTTCATTCCTGCATTTTCTCTATTTTCCCACCATTTGAATGTCATAGAAAAAGATTTTTAATATTTTATGGTCTTTTGAAGTGATTTACAGAGAGACTATGTCATCTTATTCTTCAAACCTTCTTTCCTAAGGACAGACCAGTCATGTTTTTATACAGTGAGAAATCTATATATTATTTAAATACTATAATAATGTAAATCAGCACTGACCCTTTCACAGAACTTTATGCTTCTAATAAACTGCAGAGGAAACCTAATATTAATTTATCAAATATGTAATGTTTATATAAGTGAATGACATGTATGGTGGGGTTTTTCTGTCCCTGACAATTTAAAAAAGTATACTGTGGGTATTTGCATCACTGTAATGTGCAGGGGTCAGGACAGCAGACTTTCTACAAATGCATGGTGGGACTCAGGTCCTGGCTCTTTGAAATAAATTAATTCATACTGGGTTTCAGCAGCAGTTTTAAGTAGCTCTGCAGAGATTGTGCCGTCGTGTTAAAGATAAATGAAAAGAAAATAAATGCAGGCATTTAGTATTTGAATGTTCTACCATATTCAATAACAAAGGGAAAACTCAGGCTAAAATGTTTCACATTTCTCTTTCACAGTAGTGAAATGTTTTAATATCATTATAAATGGAGTGACTCCATTAGATTGTCGTTGTTGTTGTCTAAATGTAGGTACTTAACATTAGTGTTTTTACAAGAGTTCTCAGTACTTCAGTGTGTGTAGAAGCCTAGCAACTACAAATAGAACAGCAGCCTCTGTTTTCTCACTCCTTCCTTTTTCTCTCTATAAGCAGTGTTTGAAATGGTCAAGAATGAGTGTGTTACATATGATGCAGTAGTGCTTGGCACATAAAGGAGATATAGCATGGGTAACATCCCCACTTTCACTTTTGCACCTCTGTTGATGGCCAGCGGGTCCAGACAGGACTTTTCTATATCAAGGTCAGATTTTTGCAATGGAATATCACTTCAAGCAAGCAGAAGGCAGCATACACATGACCTTACATTTTTTTCCCTACTTCATAAATTAGAGTTATTTGAGTATTCTAGGAAGCACTATACATCTATGAGGACATTATTAGCACTCTCCATGCTAGATTTTTCTTCCTCTGTACTTTCTATACTAAGGATAGCTGGTAAAAGGCTAAAGTGACATCGGGAGTGCTTGCTGACTGCTGAGGCAGACAAGAAAGCCCTTGTGAGCTCTGGGGCTGGGACAGTGAGATAGAAAGTAAGAAGGAAAGCAATATAGTTATTCAGATCAAAATTTCATATGTCAGCTGTCATTTGCTTCCTTTGTAAAAAGCAGAAAACTCATTTCAGTTTTCTGTGACTAAGCGATTGAACTATAAGAGAAATGGGGATCATGGGAACGTGATCTATCTGCATGCTTGGGAACCATCACTGAGTGTTTTTATGTATTATGATGAGGGCCTTCCCCATTAAAAAAAAGAAGAAAGGGACTATTTCCCTCTCCTTGTTTCACATCTCCTTCTAGGTGTGGTTCTTGTAGACTATCACATTTTATTAACAAGAGCCTCTCTGCCCTGGATCCTAGTCAATGCACGGGGACAACTGGGGGGTCACTGTTACAGAACTCCAGTTGTGATTGAATGTAATTTTTCTCCACAACACCTCTGTCCTTTCCATCATCTCACTTTCATTTAATTGAATTTTACAAGATTAAGTGGAACTATTATAAGGTGTTTTTTTTTTTTTAAGTGATGATTTTCCTTTTCTCCTGAGTGATTTATTAATTAGAGCATTAATTTAAAAATCTGCTAATGTTTAATTAAACAACTGCATGTTTCAATGATTTATAAATGCTAATTGGCACACTTTAAACTTTTCACTCATGATGATAGCCACATTAATCCTTAATACCAAAATGTAAAGGTGATAATAAATCTGTGATAAAACAGATTATCAGTATCTTCAGTCTATATGACAGTAGTATACCCAGTTACAGTGCATGGTACAAAGCATTCAGCATCAGCAGCAGTCAGTAACTGAAAGCCTCAGGAGGATAGCCATGTTAAATAGTAGTGGACAGATCCACTTCAACAATATGCCAGTTTGATTTATGGTAACACAAGTGGCATCGTGTAATCATCCATGCCATGCAAATGCTAGTGACCATTCCTTGCCATGGTGGCACTGCGGTGCTCAGCTGAGTGTGGAACTCTTTGCATCCATGCAACGTGGGCACAGATCAATGGGGTGTCTGGTTCGTTAGCATTCCTTATGCATACTGTGTGGCTACACAGAGTGGCAGTAAATCAGGATCCTGGTACTACAGGAAGGCATACGTGTTCATGGACAGGATGAGGATGGATGGAAGGTTATATTAAAAGACCAGACAATGTGTTTATGAAAAGGATAGGAATTATAAGATAGCAACCATAAGTAGCAATACATAGAGCAGAGTTTATCACATTAAGAAAATGATGCATTGACAGGAAGAAAGTTATGTATGGTTTATCATGTTAATGGTTAGTTTTTATGAAAATTAAATATACAAAGTTTTTGGTTTTAGGCCTCCACAATCCACTCCTGTCCCATTCCTCTGAAACTCTACTAACTACTCTGTGTCAATTAAAATATTTAGATCAATAGATTTTACTTTCATACCTCTCCCCACTCCCTTTTCTTGGAATTATGGATGATAATAATAAAGTTTTGCTAAATCCCTCCAAAACCAACTGCAGGCTGAAGGATCTGAAGACATTCATAGAATAATAGAATGGTTTGGGTTGGAAGATATCATCTAGTTCCAAACCCCCTGACATGCACGACACCTTCCACTAGATCGGGTTGCTCAAAGCCCCATTCAACCTGGCCTTTAAAATCCTTGTTCTAATTCATGTTAGTCCAATTTTGACTCTAAAAGCCTTTAGAGAACTGGTTGACTGTATTCCACCCACACTAAATTTATGTAAAATAAGGGGGATGGTGAAGAATGCTGCTTGCCTGAATATGGCCCATCTGCTGGTAGCTGCATTACAGAGTGGGCAGCACCCACCCTGCCACCATTTATGTCAGTGAAACAAGGGTGGAATCAGAAGCAATTCTTACTTGTTTACAATGAAGCATTAATGAATTCATAGCTATTAATTTTCTTCTTTCCTCATTCTCATGAGCTCCCTTTCCTCTATTCCCTTTCTCTGAACTGTGGGTTCTTCAACTCATCATCTTTCAATTTTCCTTTCAGATCACACATCATCCACTTTCCCTTTCAGCTGCTTGTACCTCTGGTTTTTGGCTTTCAAAAATCTTCCTCTGACTGTATTTTTATTTTTGTAACTTTTATGCTTCTCCCAGCTAATCCCCCCGCCACTATTGAGACTTCTGTGATTTTCCTTTTTCTCATTTTCAGTTCAGCATTATTGATCAGTGGTGGGACCACTTAACTGGTTAACGCTGAGAAGTTACTATATAGTTAGTAAAAAACACTGTAAGTTTACTACATTCTCCCCATGCCTACTATTTCAGTTTATAATTTCTTCAGCTGTACTCATTCAAAGTTATTGAAGGAATAGTTTAAGCAACAGCTTAATGTTGTGATTGTCAGTTTGAAATTCATGTTGTATCACTTTGAAAGCCGCATGTCACTTGGTGTCTTTGCTCCTATCTGACTGAATTAATTAAATTCTTAGAACTAGACACTGGAATCTTTCATTATTACACTTAGTCCCAATTTGAAAGCCTACATTAATGAGGATTCAAACAGCATTACTCTGCAGAAAGTGAATTTTGACTTTCAGTAAGTTGGAAGATAAAGTAAACCAAACCCAAAACCACTCTATTAACACTCATGTAAATGTCTTCATATTTTTGTTTAATGCTGTGATCTATTGCTTTCATTCTATATTTTGCCCTATGGATAATCCATAATGATTAGTTAATTCAATCCTATACTGTTCTTGGTGAGACAGCAATTAAATAAAGCAGTGGCTGAAACCTCATCTTAACCTTAAAAAAAATCAGGAAGAAAATGTTCCTGTCTGTCTAGGGCTGTGCAGATTCTCTTATAATGGTTATCTTCCTCACTCAGTTTCTCAGTCACATTTGTTTATCTTCCAGGTGAGCCTAAACACTGTAAGAAGTCAGAAGATATAGTAAAAGCCACTGAACAGAAAGAAGCACTGATACAGAACTAGATTTCCTATTTCTCAAAAGCTTCTGACGTTTCAGGCAGGACAGGTAATTTTGTCATTTCTTTCTTATAATGGGGAGAAGTTTATACCATAAAGATTCAGTTAGTGCTATTATTATCCTCTTTATCTATTTCAGTTGTGGTTTTATTACAATATTTTGAAATGGGGGTGTGGTACATTTTCTATGTACTTTTAAAAGCCATTCAATATAGAGAAGGGAATAACAATATTTTTGCATCACTAAATCCTTAATGTCACAGTAAATGACCATGCAATAAAGCACCCTCAATTCATGTATATTAAATACTGGAAGTAATAGTATTAAAAATCTATTGATTATGAATTTTCATTTGTGCTCTGTTACAGGAGAAAATAAAGAACACTAGCTGTTCCTACCCTGTGCTTTAGAGGCTGTTGTCTGTCAACTTGTTCTTGGATCATCCTGTTTCTGTGGAGAGTGATTGGACAAAATGATCAAAAGTGTAAAACTCTGAGCTGGTAACTCAAGGCACTTAACAGCTTGCAAGATTTCAGTTTTATTTGTTGTGACTATTTCCTCTTCTATTCTGCTTTTTTAAACTAGCCAAAATATTTTTTTCCAGCCAAAGTTGGACCTTATTTTATTGCATCACTGACACCAGACATTTCCAGTTAACCATGAGACGTGTGAAAACACAACATTTATCATCTGCCTGTAACTGCTGTTACATGTCACTGCTACTAGCATCCAACAGAAACAGAAAGTCAAAATGAAATGTTGTTATAGATACTTGTTCATGCAACCATGCTGCGTGCAACATAAAAGTCCTCCATGTTAACATCCTTACAATATCTGGAAATAAAAATATGGAAACTGTATAGGGAAGCTGTAGAGTTACACTGACCAGCCTGCATGGATGATGACTTCTCCACTGTGGTGGCTGCCATATAGAGAGAACTGGTGTTTAACAAATCAGTATTAAATTATCTCTTTAAAATTAATTAAATAGCATCCAGTATTAATGATTAAAACATTTTCTGTCCTATAGTATTTTGTAAGACATCAGAAATGGTGTTAGCCCCACCATAAAGCTGGTGTTTACTGCTTAGTAGGGCAGAAGAGACAGCACCAGGAATACCTGACAGTGGCTTCACTTCAGCAAAATATTGTTACCTCTCAGACAGAACTGGAAGGTGACACTGAGGCCTTATATCATGGTTTGTCTCAAATGCAAAGATAACATCATGGATCCTGCAAAATCCTTGCTAGCATTTGTTCCATTAAAAGAAAACACCAGACCATCTTTCTCTGAGAGGCAGTGAAGACATAACATTCAAGTAGTTACCTCTGCAAGAAGCCTCAGAGTAAGCCCTCCAACCCAAAATGTGCTCAGAAGGAGACTCCGTTTTCATCTCTGCTTCCCTTGAGCTGCACATGACCCCTCCTGGCTTGCCCAGGCATCCCTCGCAGCCAGCCTCATTTCCCTCTGCTGGAACCCACCAGGAAACTTCCATACTCCCCTTTGCATTGTAGGCACTTGGGTTGCTGCACTTCCAGTCCTCCTTTTCGGACCCTGTGGTTATTACCTCACTGACCAAAAAGTCTTTATAAGCAGCCATGGTCCACTCTGAAGAGGACTCATGGAGGCAGTGGCACTCCCTTCTATGCAGAGGCTTATGGACATTTGAGACCTGCGTGCTATTCATCTGCTGCTTCAGGCATCTAACCAGAGCTCAGCAGGCAGGCATCAGGCTTAACCTCAAGGGCACTCTTTGTCCTGATTGAAAAAGGAATTGTAAATCAATCACCCTAAACTGAGGGACCCTTACACATCCATACCTGTTGAATGTCTCTTTTCTGACAGCAGAATAATCAAAATTGAGCTGGGAACAGTGTGAGCACCAAGCCCTGGGATAAGGGCATGCCAAAAGGTAGAATTCCTGTCATTTAATATGTAAGCCATACACATGCTATGCATAACTAGAGTGCATAGTTTTAACTTAAGAAATATTTGTTCATATAGGATGTAAAAAGTGCATTCAAATTGTGTATCTGGTCCAAGGCTTGTATTTAGCATGGACAGATTACTGTACAGTGCAGTTAATGAATGAAATTGTATCATATATGTTATAACTCAATCAATATTTTTTGCTAAGAGTTAAGAATTTATATATTCTCTGCTAGTGTTTGAGTGTATCATTAGTAGCCTGGACCACTCTGTGCACTATTGCATCCTTTTTGGAAATGTGGGGCTCTTTTTTATTTCCTTTATAATAAATTGTAAAACATCTTATGGCTTCTTATTGTCATTATGACAAGAGAAGAAACATAATGGTCATACCAGACTTTTTTTTAATTGTCAGATGCCATATACTCTGGCAGTGGAAATTATTCTTGTTTCAGATCTGAGATTAGGATCTTATTGCAGATAAGTTGAGCATCTGCAATTCCCAGCAAATCTGAACCTATCAAATTTGAAAAGAACAAAATTGACTGGTATCTTTAAAAACTAGGGTAGTTAGGTATTTGTTGGTTAGAGAGTGTTCTTCAACACTGTAATTTATGATTCAATGGGACTGAAAGTCTGGAGAATCAGAATTTAATGGTTTTATTGGATTTTCAATTTCACACTTTTACCATAGTTGAAGTTGACTTTTTTTTTCTGTGTTTCTATCCCGTTATGGTTTATATACTCTGCAAGAATTTTCTCCTGGAAATACAAGCAGAAATTATAACAGATTTTGCTCCAGAGACTTGGAGCATCCTGTGGGGCTCTCAGTGTCCTGTTATTATAGCTGGCACCAAGATCTTCCACTGCAGAAACTAGAAGGAGCTCCTGGTGTCACAGGAGGCACTCATTCATTGCCTGCAGAACTCATTCATTAATACAGAAATGTGATTTGTGTATAAATAATCCTACTTGCTCTTTTGTATTCAGTTTTAATCACTGTGGTAGCTGTTATTGAAATGCAAGAAGAGTCCTTAGTTTTTCTTTAATGCCAGACAATCCTCTTTCTTTCTTCCTTTATTCTTAGCAAGATTTTATGTGGACATGACCCAGTGCTTAGTGTGTTGTTTGGATGAGGAGAAATTTTCTTTGGTGGAGAAGACTGATACAGCCGAGGCTTATAAGTTAAGGCTTTGACTTCAGGTGAAATTTGTGTTCAGATGGCTTTTTTGAGAGGGCCTCCCCCTGAATAATAGTTTATCTCTGAAATCTGTAAGGCTGCGCTACCAAAACACTGCATGGGGCCATAAGAAATGGTGTTTATATATGCATCTCTCCCACAGCATTATGGGCATGTACCCCTGCATTGAGCACACTGAAGAGCTGTAGCTATAGTTAGCCCTCAAGAGTTTTATTTCGTATTTATATCTTGAGATAACTGACAGGTATATTATGTAATATTGTTATGGATTATGATCTAGCCGGTATTTTTTTATTTAATTTTCAACAAGGCAATCTACAACTGTGTGTTTTTATTCTGCTGTATTTGTCCGTATTTCCTATGATGATATTCCCAAATAAATTTGATTTGAGGGCAAGGTTTGTGAAGCTCTTGAGTATTAGTTATAAATTTGTTTTCCTGAAGCGTGTTTGCTCATTTCTGTATGGTTGCCTTTGAAAAGTGTTGGAGCATAAATGGTTGTTTCCAATCCTTTCAGCTGCTTATGACTCCACGATTTTTCCATAACTCTTCCAGTTTGCCATACAAGGTCACTCACATCCTCATTGCACTCTTGAAAACAATTTCTTTAAGCAAGTCATGCCTTAGCTTTTACTGCTAAAATAGTGCTCATAAGAAGAAAACCATATAGAAAACCAATAGAACCCAAACAATTCTTACCGTGTGTTAGTTTTGATGGAGTCCCTGTGATTGTTCATGTTAGCATCAATTCTTCAGGAAGAGTACAACTTTCAGACACACCTCCATGGTGTGGTGTAAATTTAATTATCCAGGTTCAGTGGAGCAGGGAATAAACAGGGCCCCAATTTCAGATTGGAAATGAATGGAAAGAGTCCCCTTGACCTAGACATGTAGCAAATCCTAACAAGGTACATAATGGAAATAAATCAAGACCAGTACTTTATATCACATTCTTTGCAGTTCCTTTTCGCAAATATTATCCCAGCTACATGCACAAAGGACCTTCTTCTGTTATATAGATACCGGAAGTGAAACAAGCCACTACTCTGACCAGAATAACTTCGAATTAACAAATAAATCAAGATCCCCAGTGGTAAGTGTCTGTAATGTATATTTTTAACAGACTATACAGTTATTACATGAGAAAAGGAAAAATGTATGACTAACATTCATCAACAGAAACTTAGAGATTTAAAATTGCAGTAAATTAGCAGACAAAGGTTTGTCTGAGAGAGCAGTGCAATGAATTTTAAATCATTCATTGAAAAGTAAAATCCCTGAAAACTGATATGGAAATATAAGTGGAAATGGCATCTAATACTATGAGGAAAAGAAAGTGTCCTCTGTCAAACACACAATGCAAATATTTATGCCACTTCCCTGGGATAGTTTTACTTTCCTGGTCATGTAATTGTTTAATGGGTCTCCAAGAGACCCCCATTTCTATGTCCCAGGACAAACATCAGTTTTATCAAACTGTGAAAGTCTAAGTAGTCCCCTGGGAATAAAGAAGCAAGTTATATATGTGAAAAATCTCTTATAAAAACTGGAATTTTAACTGTTTGATGATGAACTTTGCTTCAAAATACTTGCCCTGTGCTTAGGGAAAGTCCTTTGCTTATAGTCATTTTGTGGAGATCTGTTGGAGAACTTTCCATGAGCTATGCTTAGATAATATCTTAACCCAGTATGCTTTTCTGACAAATTACATAATATATGAAATTTAAAACTGATGAGTTATATACATTTGTAACATCCTACATAGAACATTATCACAAGTCTGAAGTAATATAAAATTATACATAAATAAGGTGGTCAAATCAAAACAGTAGGTACAATTTGAGCCTTGAGCTGAAACAAGGTTAATCAAAATATATGGCTTTTCCCTTCTGTTTGGATTGTAGTTATGATGCTCTCTTTCATCATCGCACAGGGCCTAATGCTGATGCACTTAAAAGCAACACTCCTGAACCTGCAAAAAAGGACTTTCATTAGCATAAAACTTTGCAATTTTTGTCATAATACCATGAACAAACATCAAATAACATAAAAGTAATTGTCATTTCTTTGTATAAGTCCTGATGTTATCTTCATCCAAATTCAATGAGCCAAAGGTTCAAATTCACCTGTGATACCATTCCATGAAAGCCAAGAGAGCTGGTGTCCTTATACCAGGAATTTGACAATTGGATATTAATTGGTTGTCTCTTGCTTGCTGTGTATTCTTTTCTGTGTATTTACTGATTGTGTTCTGCAGTGGGGGTACGCTGAGAGTCTAGTGTCTCTGTACAAAGCACTATTCAATTTCAAGACATCTGCAATTCTTTTATTGAGATTTTGCTTCCTTTTCTTTGAGACCTCTTTGCTTTGAGAGAAAACTGTATTTTTGCTACTATTCAGAAATGAACATTCACCTTTATTGTTCGCGGTACTTCAGTAGTTCACAACAGAATGAATAGCAACATATTTTTGTCAAGTATTGCTATATGATGCACGATGCTTTATTTTAGCAACCCTCTCTGAGAAAGACCCTTATTCTGTTAGTCACAAGGTGATTTGGGGTAGGGCAGAACTGTGACTGCAGCTGGAATAGTTCTGAGTGATGTGTGTTCTCAAGTAAATGGTAGATACAGGAGCAGAGCACCAGAGATGGTATTTCCAGTAAATTAAAGAATAAAGATGGCATGAGCAATTTAAATATTATTTATAATTGACCTTCATGTCTGTTTTTAATATTCAACCTGCTGAGTGTTTAAAAAAGCAATTAAAAGTCCCATATAATGTTAAAACCCTTGATAAATGTAATAAACAAATGACATATTCAAAAGAGAGATTCTATGTCCCATTAGGAGAGAAAAAGAAAGATGAGAGCAACATATGGCAGTATAATTAGCATGATTAGGGAAGCACATCAACAGAATTTATGCTGCAGGGAAAATGTAATAAGAAACCAAGACACTTTCCTCACTGCCTTGAAAACTGAAAATATCGCTCTCTGAAAAGAAGATGCATAAAAGCTCTCTGGCATTTAAAGCTGTAACTTGTGTTCTTCTGTCATTATTAAAGATGCACACAGCCATCTGCAAACCATTTATTTTTTGCAGAGTTCACATTGTCCCATTGCTTTGATTAATAAGGAGCAATATTACACCTCAGCTGCTTTTCAGAAAGATGCTATTTTGGAAACCTAATTAATACTCATTCCACAGTTAGCTTGAGGTGTTCGTTAGTGCCAGCTACTGAGTTCTTATTTGTTTCTCATTATGTGGAGAGTACTGCTTCTCAATGCCAACGTTTTTGTTTTGCATTTCGGAATAACCTTTCGACACCCCCGCTTCGCACAGCCCTCCCTTCAGAAGAGCTAATAACACCTGTCATCGTTATTTTAACATGCCTATTATGTCTGTTGAAGACAATGTGGGCTATTTACATAGACGGACTATCCTGATGCACAGCAAATATCCCTGCCATTTTCTGAATGGTTGGGCCAAAGAGAAAAGCAAGGCTTAGAAACTTGACAATGCAATTCAAATCTCAGTTTACCACTAAGGGTCAGAATATACTAAGCAAATGAATCACTACATAATTGAAATGGAGTATGTTTGGCCTAGCAAATGTACAAAATATTTTTTCTGCCCTAAAATGCTCAGATTATTTAATAAATTAAACAAACAAACGAAAAAGACCCTCAAAAAAGCCCTATAGCAGAAATATAGACATTGAACTCGTAAACTCCATCATCTAACTTTGCTATAACTGGACATTAGTAGGATCTTTACAAGTGGCCTCAGGTTTAGTAGAGGATATGCAAATATCTTGCTTGAGATTTGCACAAAGTACTGCTGTCTTCCCTGGAGGATAAAGGAGAGAATACAGCAAACCAAAGGAGACATTTAGCATTCATTTTGTTTCCAAGTATAATGCTCTGCATGAAAAGGTCAAATGTGCTTGCACGTCGGAAACCAACAGAACTGAAACTCTTACTGCAGCTCACCATTGTGCTAAGCTGCTGAAGGAAAAGAAAAAAGGGAATAGATGAGAGCCTGAGCACCAGCATGGATGCCACAGGAGAGGAAGAAAGGGGAGCTTATGCACTTATATTGTAACCCCAGGGTTAGGAGATATATGATGCCTTATGTACTGCAGGAATAATGTCCCTCATAAAACCCCTTGTGTCTCAGTCTGTGAGAGAGAGAGAAAATCAAGTGATGAACCCTGCACTGAACTAGGGACATTTCATTGTACAATACCAGCTGCCAGGCTTGTACAGAAGCAGCCCCACAGCCTACATAAGACATGCTTAGGTCCCTCCCCAACCACCCACAGTACTGCCGCCTGACCAGAGCAGCTCTGGAGAGAGCCTGGACAAACCACCCAACATCTTGCCTTCTTGAATCAAATTAATACATTTTTTTTTTAAAGAGCAAAAGCCTCCAGCAACCTGGCCCTTGGTATTGTATTCTGTTAGAGGAAGTGAGATGGACTTGAAGTCCCTGCCTGGAACCTGAAGACCGTGGGAGTTCCTGCCTCAAGCATGGGCAGCAGTACCTCTGCCTGCAGCCCCAGCTTGGGAGTTGACACAATAGTGTTGGATGTGATAGTTTTGGTTCAGTAACACCAGTGGTGCAAGAACTAACGGTGGTTTTTAGTTTACATTAGTGGGGATGATATTATGAGAAGACAGTGGGGTAGTCTTTGAAGACTTCAACAGCATTTAAATTTTACAGTCTTAAAAAAAATTGTAAGAAATTCAGTAATTAAATTGCTAGCAGGATAAGAAAAGCTTTCCTGTCCATGACACATCATATTTCCTCAAAGGAAAGTATGTTGTTGGCCAAAATCTGTGGCCATTCTCAAGCAAAATTCCTCTGACTTCAATGAAAGTTATGCTTTAGAAAGGACTTTTAAATCTCAACTCTTACTTTGTATTTAAATATTATCTGTTTTTTTTCACCTGGAGAATAAACAACAAACACTATCCTGTAAGTCAAACCATGGAATTTTTCCAAATAACTTATTATCACAATGTCTCAATGAATCTCTCTGAAGAGAAGAACCTGCAATGGGATAACAAGTATAGCATAAGAAATAAGGCTGTAAAATGCAGCAACAAAACACTTTTAAACCACTGCATGTTATTGAGTTAAAGGATACTGGGAAAAGACTGAGATCAGTCAGAGGAGACAGTTTCCTTTCAGTTCTTCAAATAACATTTCCTGCAATACCTTGAAAACAAGAACAACAGCAAATGTTGCACAGCATGGAAAGGTGGTAGATTTAAGCATGTGGATGGGAAAAAGACACAAATCAGATTTGCTCATTAAGAAAAAGCTATGTTCATTAATTGCCTGGGTAGATTGTTTCTGCTTTGTTTTTCCATCAGCCTGATTGTGGAAAATGGACTAATACAACTGATCTCTGAAATGCCTGCTGCCACCAAACCTGTAAGACTCTCAAGCAGGAGCAGGTATTGTGAGAGGATAACTCAAACAGGGAGTTCATCATGTTGTGAGACAACCAGAGCTTTCAACTACATGCCAATACACGAGAGGCTGTCAGGCTAAGGCTGCTGTTTTTAAATATCAGAGACTGTGCCAAAACCCAAAAAAGACTGAGCAAAGTGCTTTTCCTGACCTTTCTGATTTCCCCACACCTAGATATTTCTGTCATTGGGTTCATAGACAATCCACTGCAGGGTTTTGGCTCTGCTTCATGACAAGCACTTCTTTTCTGGACTCTGTTTTGCAATTTTATTCCTTATTGCTTCACTTACTGTATGCCTCACAAGTGGAAAATCAGACAAACAGGCTTTACTTATCTTTTCAAGCTAAAAATGGCTGATGTATAAAAAATTGTGCATGCTGCCTCTGGGGTCCCACCAGCAAATGATGTCAGGGTGGATCCATAGTAAAATCTCTGCAACAATTCCTGTCCCTTTGCCAGAAAGGAGGAGTCTATTCCTGTACTCAGACATGCTCCTTGCATAACCTTGGGTCAAGAAAGAGAGAAAGAAACAGGCTATTAAAGTGATTAAACTCGTGTGGAATATTTAGAGAAGGGGATAAGACTTGGATTTAGCGGTACATCTAAAACTGACATGGCTATCTGAGGCTGTTATTGGACCTTGATGCTTCTGCTGGATCATGGCTGTAAAACAAAAGTGTTGTCCTCTCATTGCTGCAGTAACAATCCTCAAAACACTTGTATCCAGTTCAGACTAAATCTGTTTGTTGGGTTTTTTCCTATTATTTATGAACTGCAATTATCCTCAAGTCCAACAGTCATCCTGAAAGAGGTTGTTCAGTGATGAATTCTCCAAGCTCTTATCAGGTGTTTTGCGTTGCCTTTGAAATGTTGAAATTTCAAACTGTTCAATACCTTGTCTTGGTATCAAGTAAATCACATATATTTTTCTCATTTGCCTGTAAGTCCTAGACAGTCCTCATCTGAAGCCTGTAGATACTAATAACCAGCAAAAAGCTGTTAATATCCAAAGCACTTTATTAGCTAGCAACATAGAATGATGGTGATGGTGTAGGGCAAAAAGATGTCTCCCAAATATAAAGAAGCACTTCTTGGCAGATTCAGTTCTCAGCAGATCTTCATGGAAGACCTTGGATTTAGAGTGAAATTACCATGCAAGGCACAGACAAAAGGCTTTGTGTTGTCATACATTTCAGTTCCTTATTTTTTCTAGCCCAGTGCTATAAGGTACTTAAAGCAGTGGAAAGTTAAACTGATGCTAAAACTTTGTATCAAAGGCAAATAGTTAACAAAAAATAAAAGTGAATTGGTTTAAAAATTGACCATTGATAAAAAAGGAAATGATCCCTCAAGTGCAACTTTGAAGCAATGTTGTTTTCCTTCACCTTATTTCATTTTATGCCATAGAGTGTGCATAGTCTAACAAATTAAAACGTTGGCATGAACCATACCAAACTTCAGACAAAGACCCTAAGGCTCAGACACTTGCTAAATCAACACAAATTAACATGCTACCATTTGCTGGCTGAAACTGTCACAAACACAGAGTACTGTGGCTCTCTTTCTCAGAGAAGGCTGCACCCTGTGCTTGCTTCAGGTGACAAAGGTGAATATCACCATCTCCCACAGCTCAGCTGGTGCATGGGATTCTGCTCACAGGTCTTGCACACTCCTATATTTCCTCTGACTCCCAAACTGAAACTTTTTCTAATGCTTCTAGATAAAAATGATTGTACATAAAGAGAAATCATTTTGTCTGATGTGACTAAGAAGCCTCAGACCAAAAGCAAGTCAAGGAATTTAAGCATTTCATATCCAGGTACCACAGAGAAGAGTGTCTTTGCATCCTTCTCTAGACTGACAGTCACCTCTGCTGACTTTGTTTCTAACTACATTACTGCAAGTAACTCTAACAATACAGGTAGAAGCTGCCCTTAACCAAAAGGATCATTTTATATGAACATTTCTGTGCACACAAGGCAAACCCACTGTACTATATACAATCTTGTCTAAATTAACGTTTATTTTGTATCTTTTAAATCAGTTTTCTTTACAACAGGCCTTAGAGTACAGCTCACACACAGTAGTTAAGCTCTGGCATTACTGACATCAAATTGCTAACACATTTGCAAATTACATTTCTAAATCATAGAAAATGAAAGAAAAAAATGACTTTAAAATATCTGTTTTATCTTTGAGTGTAAGGATCACAGAATACATTTGCAGGTGGCTGTAAAACCCAGCCGAGGGTGCTCCCCAGGGAGCCCCGGTGCCACTGGCACGCCGAGCGCTGCAGTGCAGGGACACAAGCAGTGGTGAATGGTCTGACGCACGCATGGCTGTGCAGTTCAGTTACTCTCTGTGATGAGGCTCGAGGTAGCTCCACGCTGTTTAATGGCCCCACTCTTCTTCCCTTTCACTAACGCCCTCTTCTTCCTCTGGAAATGCTGAATCGCTCTGACTCTTCAAATGCTTAATCCCTGAAGATATAGAAGCCATGGTTAAAGTTGTGTTAGTTTGCATCAAACATTTTTTTCCTAAAGGAAGAAAAAACAAAATCCCAAACTAACAGCAAGTTTTTTAATGCCCATACTGACTCTCTTTTTCACACACCTCTTAATTCAAACAGTACTATGGTCTATATTACTTGAATATAGCCTCTTAGGAAATTTAGCACATTTTGTTCAAAAACAGTGCTGAAAGATGCCTTGTAGAACAGAACAGTATTTGCTTCTCTTTTTTCCTTGATCAGATGAGCATTGTCCAGCTCAAGTAAGTTTAAAGTATTCAAGACTCAGACGAGGATTTAAATTTGAACTTTCTTCTGAGACTTGATTTGCTGAAAGTCATCACTCACACAGACCCAGTGACCCACTGTCACAGCTTCCCATGTGCACCAGAGATGTTCTCCAGCCTGGGTCCCCATAGTGGGCACACAACCTGCAGAGCTGTCCTGATTTAAAGAGTACTGCACCCAACAGAGAGGGAACTGCTGGTGCCAAAGTCATGATTGGATAATTTCTCACATAAAGAGTATATTCTGTTGACCTCCAAATACCATGTGGGGCTGGATGAAAAGGGACAATACCTATCATGTGATAGTTGAAAGTTTAGGTTTGATGAAAGTTGTGAAGTTCCTCCTGCTGGGTGGTTTCAGTCAGCAAGTGAAGTAGCCTCTATGTAATTAATCAAATTGCAAGGTTATTTTCCCTGTCCCATGTTCAGTACAAGCAAACAAACCTCAATGAATGGGCCTAGTCCCTTCTCAGCTCTGCCTTGGTGCGACAGAAGAATTCAAGCTAAAAGAGGAGGCAAAATCAAGCTAAAAAGATGTCAGAGAGGAGAGACCAGAGATGAAGGGTTGTTGTTATTAAAAAGTCTAAACAGCAAATGCATGAGTTTAGTTCCTGGGTCCACTGTTTTTTTGACAGAAAACATTGTAAAGGGACCATAGCTGTTAGTCAAAAATGCACGATTTCAACAAAACATAAGCTTGAATTATGTTTTCTGTTGTCATTACTGCTGTAAAATGAAAACGTTACAGATCATGCAAATGTACCATTTCTAATTGTCAGGAAAGAAAGCTTCCTTTATGCATTAGTTCCGCTGTTTCTTGAGAAGAAGCTGCAACCCAGCTGCTTTAGAAAACCACAGCTGGATAATCAAACACCTCCCTGTCATAGCACTTGTAAAGAAACAGTTTTCAAAGAGGTGTATCCTTACATAACAGGGCAAGATCCCAATTACCTCAAATTGTGAGAGAAATTGATGGTGTCTGTCCAAGAGTCATGGCCCCAGCATCACTTAATCTGGAGGTTCCTACACTTCACTATGTCCACACCACTCCAAAATATGGGATAGTTTTTTTTCCAAATACATCACTTAAAAAAAATTCCAACATAAGTTATTCCAGTTCTACAATGTTACAAATAGATGAAAACAGGATTTTACAATGGGTTGTACAACAGGACTGCAGCCAGCTCCACTCCCAACAGGAGCCCATCACTGCTCTGTGCTGGGCTCTGGGCTCCCCTTTCTTTTTTTCTTTTTTTTTTTTTTTT